>PVKC010009167.1:0-27194 GCA_004027635.1 Crocidura indochinensis
CCTTTTAGTAAGTATCGTGATTGAGTCAGGATTCCTAATAAACAATCAAAACATTCTGAGTTCAGCAAAGAATACATTGGTAATGTGTCTAGGTAATGCTTTAGGTGAACCCTAGGTAAGTCTAGAAATTATTGAGTTTAGGTCTGTATACTTAGGAAGGACCCACTCTCTGTCAGAGATAGATAAGTGGAACAGTCTAGATATTTTAAGTTTTTATTATTGATAGTACCAACTCTACCATGTGGATATTGAATTCCCTCATTGGAAAAATCTTATCAGTGCCCCAGACTTCATAGTTTTACCATTTCTACTATCACCAGGTGTAACACCACCCCGGGGAACAGGTATCTACCTGAGACCCGCCCATTTTTGGGCGGGGTCTTGGGAACCGGATATTATGTTAACCTTACCTGCTAGAACTCTCCCATTTCCTGGGAGGGGTTTTTGAAAGGGCAAATAAGGCTGACCAGAAAGGATTAGGGCTTTGGGCCTTTTGGTCTTATGCCAGCATGGAGGTCAGAGGTGACATGGATGAAAGAAGGTGCAGGGCTAGCTATGAAGGGCATGCGTAAATGATTAGCAGCCACATCAGTTGGCCAGGGCAATAAAGATGTTATCTCTTATGAAGCCTGCCTGTGAGTGAGTTCAATACCCGTTACTTTCCTGGACCCCAGACCCACGGGTTAATGGAGGATGGAGCCACGTGGTCCTGAGCCTAAGGACAAAGGCCTCCATTCTTTATCCAAGTCCATCCTAAGGGCCTGATGCAACAACCAGGGGGAATTTCTTTTATTCTCTTGGAACGTGTCATATATATCTGATAAGCAGAACCTAGGACATTGGCCTGCATCCTATTTAAGAGATTTCTGAAATTTTCTTTGTCTATGGAGAAACATAATTAATGAAACTTAACATTCAACAATTTTTTTTTTTTTTTTGGTTTTTGGGCCACACCCGGCAGTGCTCAGGGGTTAATCCTGGCTGTCCTCTCAGAAATAGCTCCTGGCAGGCACGGGGGACCATATGGGACACCAGGATTCAAACCAACCACCTTTGGTCCTGGATCGGCTGCTTGCAAGGCAAACGCCGCTGTGCTACCTTTCCGGGCCCGGCATTCAACAATTTCTTAACTGAATCTCACAGAGATTTAATTTAAAAAATCAAAAAAGAATTACTCTTGATATACTCTAGAGACTATGGAATGCTAGGGATTCTAGCAAGGTTGACTGCATGGTGGACAAGTGCCATACCTCTTTTCTCTCTCCAGTCCTGAGCTTGACACTATATTTATTTATTCATTATTAATATCTTTATTTAAACATCTTGATTACAAATATGATTGTAGCTGGGTTTCAGTCATGTAAAGAACAACACCTCCCTTCACCAGTGCAACATTCTTATCACCAATGTCCCAAATCTCCCTCCTCTCCACCCCCTTGCCTATATTCTAGACAGGCTTTCTACTTCCCTCATTCATTCACATTGTTAGGATAGTTCTCAATGTAGTTATTTCTCTAATATCACTCATCACTCTTTGTGGTGAGCTTCATGTCATGAGCTGAACCTTCCAGCCCTCCTCTCTTTTGTCTGAGAATTATTGCAAAAATGTCTTTCATTTTTCTTAAAACCCATAGATGAGAGACTATTCTGCATCTATCTCCCTCTGACTTATTTCACTCAGCATAATAGATTCCATGTACATCCATGTATAGGAAAATTTCATGATTTCATCTCTCCTGATGGCTGCATAATATTCCATTGTGTATATGTACCACCGTACATTTAGTCATTCATCTGTTGAAGGACATCTTGATTGTTTCCAGAGTCTGGCTATTGTAAATAGTGCTGCAATGAATATAGGTGTGAGGAAGGGATTTTTGTGTTCCTAGGGTATATCCTTTGAAGTGTTATAGCAGGATCATATGGGAACTCAATTTCCAGTTTTAGGAGGAATCTCCGTATTACTTTCCATAAAGGTTGGAGTAGATGGCATTCCAACCCTCAGTGGATAAGAGTTCCTTTCTCTCCACATCCCCGCCAACCCTAATTGCTCTCATTCTTTGTGATGTGCACCAATCTCTGTGAAGTGAGATAGTACCTCATAGTTGTTTTAATTTGCATCTCCCTGATGATAAATGATGTGGAGCATTTTTTTCATGCGCCTTTTGGCCATTTGTATTTCTTTTTTTGCAAAGTGTCTGTTCATTTCTTCTCCCCATTTTGTGATGGGATTGTATTTTTGTTTTTGTAAAATTATGTCAGTGCCTTGTATATTTTAGATATTAGCCCCTTTTCTGATGGGTATTGGGTGAATAGTTTCTCCGACTCAGTAGGTGGCTCTTGTATCCTGGGCACTATTTCTTTTGAGGTGCAGACGCTTCTAAGCTTAATATATTCCCATCTGCTTATCTCTGCTTCTACTTGTTTGCAGACAATGGTTTCTAATTCACATAATTCCAATACCACACCCTTGATCAGTTTACTCATCTCCCTCAAAAAATCTCAAAATTCCTCCATTTGATCTCCCCTCAACCAACTAAATTGTATGGATCAGTTCTCCCATTATGTTGCCTTTAAATTTTTGTTGCTCCCTCACTGTATTTTTTAAGTTCCACACATAAGAGAGATCATTCTTTATCTGTCCCTTTTCTTCTGACTGACTTCACTTTACATGATATTCTCTAGATATTCTCATGCATAATTGCATGATGTTGTTTGTTGAGATATTTGTTGTCTGTTTGAGATGCATAGTATTTCACTTTGTCTATATCATAATTTCTTAATCCATTTCATCTGCAATTGGATATTTGTATTGTTTTCCATTTTTAGCTATTGTACTAAGTGCAGCTTTGCAAATAGGTGTACTTGGATCCTTTTGAATTTTTTTGTTTTGGACATAGAAGTAATATTGCTGGATCATATGGGAGTTCTAGTCATATATTTTTGAGAAATATTATA
The DNA here is from genome assembly GCA_004027635.1 of Crocidura indochinensis. NCBI lineage: Eukaryota > Metazoa > Chordata > Mammalia > Eulipotyphla > Soricidae > Crocidura > Crocidura indochinensis. The sequence continues at coordinate 2,959 of PVKC010009167.1, forward strand.
TCTTGCTTTCCTTATAGGTTAATCAAGACACATTCCCACTAACAGTGGATGAGGGCCCCTTTCTCACACCACACCAACACTGGCTATTTCCAGACTTTTTTTTTTTTTGATGTGTGTCATTCTCACAGGTGTGAATTATCTTACTGTTGTTTGGATTTACATTTCTCTGATTATGAGTGATGCTGAGTACTTTTTCATTTACCTGTTAGTCAGCCCTGTGTCTTCTATAAGTATCTGTCATTTCACCATTATGGATGTAGTCATTGGATTTTTGGTGGGATATTTTGCTAAGATTATCTTTCACATTCTAAAGGTACTTATATATCTGGAGGTTTGCCTGGGTGCTAATGTTAATTTTGCTCTATTCTGCTCTCGTTCCAGACCTATCTTTTGTTCTACTAAAATACAAAGGTCTTCGTATCTTCAGACCATCTTTGGACCGGATCTTTCATATTTAAATATTTTTCCGATAGGCATTGCAGGGCAGGACTGAGTCAAGATGAGGTAGTACACATTTTGTTCAGGTTAGCCAGTCATTTCTAAAACTATAAAATGTTTATTAAATGGGCAAGGCTTTCTTTCTTGAGTAAGGAATATGTTTCAATTATATGTAAAGATAACCTCAAAGTCAGAATCTTTTTTATAATGTCATGTACCATCTAGACACTTTCATTGCTATTGGAAATATTAGAGCTCACTGCTCATTCCAAACATGCTCTAACATTTCAGTGACTTCTCTTGCAGAGTAACTATTCAACAAGCCTCTATCCCAATCTTGGGATGGTTTTAAGATGCTTCTGAATATATTTGATCTACCCATAAGGCTTCTGGGTCAGTGTTTGGGATCTTGCTGAACTGTATCATTCCACTGTCAAATTTCATACATTTATTTATTGGCAGTTACTTTGGACATTTATAACATAGGGCTATAGTCTTTAGTTAAATTGCTGGTATGCATGTTTGGGACCTATTTATTCAGTGTCCTATTTTTGATGATTTCAAGAAATATTGGGGGAAGAAAGAGTCTTATAATATGATTTCATTCTTCTTGTGCTGCCTTGAAGTCTTTCTGTTTCTTTCCTTTGTAAGTAATTTTCATGGTCTTCCCAAGCCTTTCTCACTGCTTCACAGACTCTTTTCTGACTTTTATTGCCTACATTATTTAAGCCACTTTCAAAGGCAATTTTCCATTCTTTCACATTCCTTCTCCTCCATCTACTCTCAGTATGCTTTGTTATCACCTCCTAATTCATTTACACGCCTCATTTGTAATGTTTTGGTAGAGCTCAATTTTCTGTTTTATGCTCTGCTCTATCATCTATGATCTGCTATCCTTTTGATTATTTGCTAAATGTTTTATGTTTTATGACAATTCAGCTACTATCTTAAACTTAGTTTACCTATTGTGCTATTTTCTAAATTATTGTTTTCTCCTCTATAGTTTCTCTCATTCTTCCAGGAACAAAAGCCTAGAGTCTTTTGATGATTTTCTTTCTTGATTCTCTCTATTCAATTAGTAAATGAATTCTTTCCAGTGATTTTTCATCCTTCTCCCACCCCACCCCTCCCTTCACAGTCACTTTTTTCTTCCTCTCCCTCACCCTCCCTTCACTTTCCCCTTCTCTCTCCCTCCCCCTTCTTCTCTCCTTTCCTTTCTTCCCTTTCTTCTCCCTTCCCTTTGTTTCCCTTACCTTTCTGCTCATTACCTTTCATTTCTTTCTTGCCTTTCTTCCTTTCTCCTTCCTTTCTTTTCCATTCATTCCCTTTCCAACCCTTTACCTCTCCTTCCATTCCTGCTCCCTACCTGTTCCCTCTCCACACTTCTTCTCCTTCTTTTCCATCTCCATTCCTTCTCCCTTCCCTTCTCTTCCTTCCTTTTCCCATGCTCAAAGAGCTAAGGTCTTACTCTTGACTCTTGACTCTGCTTAGGAATCATTCCAGGTGAATCTATTTGATGCTGGGATTTGAATTGGGGTCAGCCATGTGCAAAAACCTTAAACAGGTGCCTTAAACTCTGACTATCTCTTTAGTTCACTTTCTCTTTGTTTATCACTTCATCATTTAGTTCCCGAGAACATGTCTCATATTTTCCTACAATTTTTAATTCCTTTTAGGGTATGATCAAGGTTTTGGGAAATTTTTAACATTTAGGACATATTGAGATATATGTATTATCAAACGTCAATTCAAATATTTATTTTGCCACTGTGGGTGGTTTGACAAATCACTTACATATGTATATGTACATGTATAGATAAAAAATAGTTGCATATGTCATTTTACTTAATAGTCACAATATGATTTTTTAGGAAAAATAAAAGTAAAATTAAGCTTAAAGATGGTAAGACAGAGATAAAATATAGATTGATATAATTACTAGTGTCTTCATTTTCCCTTGATTGATGATTTATAAATAGAATGGCAATAAAACCCTGTTGATTGAAAGGTATGAAATATATCTAGCTGCGGTTATGCCTACCTACATAACACCAAGGAGATGATAATGGGTAAGGATAAGCATAGAGGAAGTTGATAGTTTGTGTGATTATGCCAGCAATTTGCCAAACTAGAGAATTGCTTAAGTATATCATCTAAGATTTCATGCATGATACAGAGGACCTGCCTCTATGGAGGCAAATAAATTAAATGGTTTGTTCCAGTCTCTTCTAGCTCTGACGTCTAGTCTTTCACAGAACCACACATAATTGATGTCATATGTAGTAGTGAAATATTTGTTTATCAGTAGCTATTCTGTATACACGCACATATACATTTCAGATGTGAATTATGCTAAATATATTCCTATAAATATAGACATTTATGTTTGTAAATGTTTCCTTATATAGTTCTTGTCGCCATTCCTTCAGTCATTGTTGCCCTTTTATAAACTCCTAATTTTTCAGTAGCTCTACATTTGTAATCAAAGACAGCCAAGCTAGTGCATCCGCATCAAAGCTGAATAGAGAGTGACAAAAGTGCACGAGACTGGCCATTAAGTAATTCACTTAATGGTTAAGATCATCTGGATTGAATCCTATGAATGTTTAGATTTGCTGTGCCAATTTCTCCTACTTTTTCTCCAGAGCCACATGTACAAGTGTTTTTCAAAATACTTTAATTTTTACATTAAAAATCACATTTCAGGGGCCTGGGAAATAGCATGGAGGTAAGGCGTTTGCCTTTCATGCAAAAGGTCATTGGTTCGAATCCTGGTGCCCCATATGGTCCCCCGTGCCTGCCAGGAGCAATTTCTGAGTATGGAGCCAGGAGTATCCCCTGAGCACTGCCGGGTGTGACCCAAAAACCAAAAAAAAAAATCACATTTCAGGGGCCAGAGAGAGCCTGAGATGCAGAAGGACCGTGGTTCAAATCCTGGCATCCTATATGGTCTCCCGAGCCTGCCAGGAGTGATTTCTGAGTGTAGAGCCAGGAGTGGACCCTAAGCTATGTCAGGTGTGACCCCTCTACAAAAAAAAATCACATTTTATAGAATACATCGCTTTTTGGAAGTATTTTTAAAGCAAACATATAACTTGGTCATTATTTGCTAAATCTAGGACCTTACTTGCAATGCTTACCAATGAACTAAGATTCATTTTGCACTTGGACAAAATTTTGAGTCAAAAAATAATCTGTATAGCATCCCTTGTCCTTGGCTGACCTTAAGATAGGTTCACAATTTAAATGCTTCAAATAGTGCCTCTAAGACTTTTGCAGAAGTCTATGTGCACAAGAGATAGAAAACCTATTATTAAGAACCATGAAGTTCTAGTGCCTTTTCTTTTCTTTTTTCTTTTTTTGCATTTTTTCTTTATTTAAACATCTTGATTACAAATATGATTGTGATTTCAGTCATGTAAAGAATACCCCCCTTCACCAGTGAGTCATTCCTACCACCAATGTCCGAAATCTCCCTCCATCCCACCCCACCCCCACCCGTACTCTAGACAAGCTAGTGCCTTTTCAAAGGTTCTTTATTTAGTTCCTTTCTGTTCTTTTAGATTGTAGGCTAAAATTAAATGAAAATGAGCATAATATTTGTAATAAAATATTTAATGTAGTATTATGGGTAGCAGTTTTGTGAAAAGCAAAAATGTGCTTCCTTTAGTCATCAAAATGGCAGGGCTTTAATCTTTGCAGTAGGAGCTACATACATACATAAATAAATAAAATGTCATGTTCAGAATTGGGGTTACCTCTTACCCTTGGACTGGATAAGGAGGGAGAGGTGAGGCTGGCTACAAGAATGAAATTAAAAAATAAATAATGGCAGACCTTGATCCTGTCATCATTGCTCACTAGACTCAATAAGTCTTTGAAAGGAGAACTCTATGGAATTCATTTTAAGTCTTGGGGAAACAACATGCCATTTAAATATTGGTACATAAAAATGTTGGCAGGGTGGGTGGCTGGGTCAGAGATGTCAGACAGCCCTGGGAACACAACCTGGCTTACCAGACCTTTCCCCATTAAATATGACTCTAAGGCAGTCAGACTTGATGTGACAGTGCTATGGCCATAAGGTTCCTAAGACTACCGCTTCCAGGAAATTTTTCTTATTAAAGTGGAGAACTAAGCTTGTCAGTATTTTCTTTTCTTTTTTTAATTTAAACACCATAGTTTCTTGTCAGTAATTTTACAAATTTATTCAACTAACAGGAATTTTATTGCATTTGAATTGAATTATTAGTCTTAGAGACCTTTCTTATTAAGAGGACAAAATCAAAGAAATGAAAGAACCCAACCAATGAAGGGCCAAGAAGAAAAGGGAAATGTCAGATCCAGCTGGTTGTTTTCATTTTTATTTTTGTCTTTGCACACATACTTATTTATTTTCCTATACTATGGGAAGCGTGTTACCCTATAGAAATATAAAGCTATACATTAAGTTCTATAGGAAGCTTTAACACACACACATATACACGCACACATGTAAACTCCAAGGCTGAGTGAGTTGAAATTTCTTTGGGGGACCAACAACAACTGTGAATTTAAGGAGAGAAAGCCAATGAGGCATGATGGAAAAGAATGCATTTGAGAATAAACCTAGAAAGGTGACAGAATTTGGAAAACATATTAGGAGTAGGAGACAAATTTATATACAGAAGTGTGAGAAGTAAGGAATATAGGTCAGTAGTGGAATATTTGCTTTTAAAAATGTATGAGGTGGTCAGATGATAGCATGGAGGTAGAGCCTTTGCCTTGCATGCAGAGGATGGTGGTTCAAATCCTGGCATCCCATATGACCCCCTACCCCACCCCCAGAGCCTGCCAGGAGCAATTTCTAAGCATAGAGCCAGGAGTAAGTTGCCTGAGTATTGCCGGGTATGATTCGAAAAAACAAACAAACAAAAGTGTATGAGATCTTGAGTTTGATCCTCAACATCCTTTCCATCCTTTTTTAAAGGAATATATAGTTTAAAAATTCTCTCCTCCTTGTTTAGACAAAGAATAGAAGAATAGTGAAGCATGCAGATTGAACTTGTTTATATTTGGATTCTTTCTGTGTTAAGGTGGGAGAGGTGTGTTTTTGTTGGTAGTTAATGTGAGAGTCACTGAAGACTTCTTCCTAGAATTGAAATGACTGTCAGAATGAATATTTGGAAAGGGAAGGTGGGGATTGGATGAGCAAGAGAGAATCTATTGATGTTGTTATGCAACTATGGGGTTAAAAATAAATAGGGGCTAAAATTGAAGAGAAAAGAATGATTAAAAAGTTATTGTGGAAATAAGGTCAGTAGGAATAATACCCTGTTAAATGGATTTGGATGTTGTGCTAATTGGAAGAGGACTATGGTACATAGAAGCAGTATATAGATGAGTTTTGGATTATTCTTGAAAAATAGTCCAAGATGAGGGTTCCTGAGCTCAAATGAGAGATCAAGGGCATCAAATAGTAAACATTTGTATTGGGTTGATCTACCCAACAAGATTCAACTGCTTTAGGAAGGCAAATGGAGAATGGAGTAGAGATTTTTCCAGAATGAGGAATTAAGATAAACTTGTGTATACCAGAGATTCTTTTATTTTAGCTAAATCACCTGAGAATTTTAAAGTTCCCAAATCTTTCTAAAACTAGTATTATTCTCAAATTAAGATTGAGGACCAGACCACCACAACCATGACATTCCATAAGAATAATCTCTGAGAGTGAGTTTGAGACTTCAGTATTTTTAAGTCTATTCAGTTTATTCCAGTGTGAGTTCATCTTTGAGAACAACTGGGCTAAAAAGAAGACTATTAAGGCCTCTGTGATGTGGAAATGTTAGATTCAGTAGAAATGAGGGAGTGAGAAATATGGAAAACAAAAAGGCAGAAGAGTGAGGAGAACTCTGGAGCCAATGGTGGAGAAGTTTTGAGTGATGGAAAGAATTAATATAAAATCTACTTCATTCCTCATACAAAGGCTTAACTTTTGGGTATGAGGTAAATATAAGGTTATTGGTAAAAAGAACATTCTCCAAAATATTCCAAGAGCATGTACATATATATGCTAGTATGTGTGTGTGTGTGTGTGTGTGTGTGTGGTGAGAGAAAGGTGTAAAAATAATGAAAGGGTATTGTTATATGTATATTGTCCCTTGAGATTTTTAGCTGCCTCTTTAATTCTTTATGAAATGAGCCAACTTGGAGCATACTCTTATTTTATACAATCCATGTGTTTTCTTATGTCTTAGAAATATGCCGGATGCAACGTCTCTTTATTTCTCGTTGTTAATCTGTTCCTGGGGAAACATCTACTGCGATGTCTTATGCCAACTTATATTTTTCTTAAATTAATCTTGACTCTCTCTTTCTGCCAAGGTTAATCTAAATACCTTACACCTGGCCCCAGATTTCCACTAGAGTTCAATCTTCTGACTAAAATAGCAAGTGGAGAAAGGACAAAGAAATCAAGAAAGGGGTTGTGGATAAGAAGGGTGAGGGAGCAGGCAAGTTGGCAGGTTTTAAACACTGTGGTTAACATTATTCCTAAAGTCTGCATTTGAACCCTCTATCAAACCCAGGTGGGGTGAGTTTTTAGTTAGCTAGCATTTTACTTCCACAAATGGGAGGCCTGAAGTAAAGCAGAATTTTGTTTGGACAAGGATGTGAATTAGGAGAGGAAATAAGTCCAGCAAAGACCCACTTTAGATTTCACTTTAGTTTTGCAGGACTGAAGTTGTAAACTCAGAGCTCTGGACTAGAGGGAACTCTGGAACATCCATGTCTGAGTGCAGCATATATGAATACAAAATAAGTCACCCCATTCTTTAACCCCCCAAATCCCTTTGGGAGTGGTTACATAGCTCAGAATGATTCTCCCACTCCTCTACCTTTCCTGGAACAAATTAACAATAGTGAGAGATATTTAGAGAAGTCCAAGACACTTACTTAGACTAAAATAACTTGTTCTAAGAGAAAGCTTGCTTAACTTTGTTATCCTTCTAAGTACTGTCTCACTCTACTACATCTTATTTTTTTCCTCAGCTGACAGGCCAGGCATTTTCCCAGGGCGGGAAAGCCTGGCTAGTGGAGAAATAAACTGGGTGCAGCTCATGCTCAGTGTGAGTCACCCACCAAAGCAGAGGCCACAAATGAGGGTGAGACCTGGTTTCTAGGGAAGATAGCTTGGCAGCATACAAACAGCCTAACCACCCGGGCTTTGAGATCATTAGCTTCAAACTTATCCCCTGCCTTTGACAACTAAAATCTTAATCTTGAGAATAAGGAAAAAAACATCAGTTTTGTTCTGTTTTGTCCATTACTCCTGCATATTTCGGGGGATGGTGGTGGTGAAGAGATCAGGAGAGGAGCAAAGAAGAAAGAACAATAACTATTAAAGTCTGTGACTTGACTTTAACCTCCTTTAAATTCCTTAAGAGAGTTTTCCCCTTAGTGAATTAGGTGAGAGAATTTGGATTTGTTTTGCAGTATGCTAATGATATTTCTCTTTCTATTTCTCTTTCATAAGTCCATATTTCACCACTTATATATAGGATTTACTTTGTTGAAAGAATTTAATGAATTTAGTTGACCTTTGAAAGGAAAATAAAACTTATTTTTAGACACGCAAGAAAACTTGTGCTAGGCTGTACTTACACACACACACATACACACACACACATCTTTTTCTTTCACCTGGAGACCACCAAGATTGCATGCATGGTGGAGAGCTGGTCTGGTTTTTGTTTGGATTGGGTATTTTTACTTTTAATATCTGTCTTCTGAGTCAGAAGTGGTTATCTCTTAAAAGAAAAAATTGATGGCTTGAAAGCTGGGTGTTTGTGCTTTCCTTTTTGAAATGTTAACATTTAAGTAGTTTTCAATGTGCTTCAAAGTTAGTGCTGCACTAAGATAAATTAGTGCCCTTCTCTCCTCTCCACCCTGTGGGTCTCCTCACAGGGATACTCTTCTCCCCTCTGGCCTAAAATGGTCGGTCCTGTCAGAGATGTGGTCAGTCTGGATGTCTCAAATGCCTTGACCAGGACAATGGTGGATCTTCTTGACGATGTAGTCATCTGAAGAATGCAGTGGCCCTGAAGAAGAACCTGCTTCTGTGGAAACATTTGTGTGCTTTCCAGAGGTGGAGGGGTAGGGAGGGTGATGGCGGGTAACATGTGGATTACCCGGAAATTTACAAGTCATTTTGAATCTGATTTATTGAACCTTTATGAAAAGTAAAAAGAAAACCAATCAAAAAAAAAAAAACTTTGTGAAAAAACCCATATTAATACAAACTTGCAAATACACTGTTTAAATAAAGTAATTTACCAAAAAAAACCATATTTTTTCTTTTTTTCTTTTATAATTACTTTATTTAAGCACCGTGTTTACAAAGTTGTTCATGATTGAGTTTCTGTCATAGAATGTACATTCCTACCCTCCCCTGCCAGGGCACCTGGCTGTGTACACAAAACTGCCTATCTCCAAAGCCTCCCACTGCCCTTGCAATGCAGACTCTTCCACTACAGAATGTCTGGAGCTGTATGAAAGGGGTGTGGGAGAAACCTCTCCAGAGGTGCTTCCCAACTCCTTTTGAAAGTGGGTTGGAGTGGGGCAGGAGATATAGCACAGTGATAGAGTGTTTGCTTGCACGCGGCCCAACAAGGATGGACCTGGGTTCAATTCCCGGCATTCCACATGGTCCCACGAGACTGCCAGGAGAGATTTCTGAGTATAGAGCCAGGAGTAATTCCTGACCACCGCCAGGTGTCCCACCACAAAAAAAAGGCAAAAAAAAAAAAAAAAAGTGGGTTGAAGTCAGAGTAGAGTTCAGAGCACAATCTTTAAAGACTCTTGCATTCTTTCTTTACATTCTCTGTTCCCTGTTTTATGTTCCAGATTCTCAGAGTCATCCTAGAGAGAGGGAACATGGGAAAGAGGGAGAATATGTGTCTCTGTGTGAGTGTGTGTGTGTGTTTGTGTGTGTATGTTCAAGAATCTGTGTCATCACTGATTCATTATCCTGATATTTATCATATTGACAATCAGTCCAATCTGAGACAGGAACTTTCCATCATTTCTCCATAAACACATTAACCATACTTTACAATAAAGAAAACTTAAACTAATGGCAAAGTTATAGCAGAATAGTACTTTAGCTGTGATAAAAAGTTGACTCCCTATTGCCATTGAAAGAGGTGCTGAGAGGGATTGTGGAGGAGGGTGGAAGAGAAACTATTATGTAATATTTCAAAATAGTACCAAAGCTATAATGAAGAGCAAGATCAGAGGTTTTTGGGGGGCAAGAGCTTGACTTAATGGTTTTTTCATTAGTTGATCTCTTTTAAATAGATCTAATATGTACAAGGTCATTTATTTATTAAAGGTTCTTTTGGGAGGAGAGAGGTTGGGCCACACCCAGAAATGCTCAGGGTTTACCCCTGGCTCTTCGTACAGGCATTACTCCTGACAGGGCTCAGAGAACATTGCGGTGCTAGGGATTTAGAACTCCTGTAAGGCAAGTACCCTACCCAGTACACTATCACTTTGGCTCTTCTTATAGGTTCTTAAAATTATATTACAGCCTGATGTTCTGAGAATGTTCCAGATTTCATTTCTTCTGTGTCAGAGACTCCATTCAGATAGTCTATATCCTTCTTGCAGCCCTCCATGAAAGTTTTTGTTTTTGTTTTGGGATCATACCCTGTGGTGTTCAGGGGTTACTCCTAGATTTGAGCTCTGGAATCACTCCTGACAGAAAGCTGGGAACCATATGGGATTCTGGGAATTGAACTTGGATCTGCTGCATGCAAGGCAAGGACTCTATCTGTGGTAATATTGTTCCAGCTCCCCGATGGAGGTTTCTGTAGTCTATCTACCTCTGTGGATCAGAGTCTTCTTTGACTCAAAGTGAGCTTTCCTCTCTCCTACAGGGGTTAAGGCACTTGTGTTGTAGTTTCTGGCACTGTTTATGATTGCTCAAGCACCACCGAAAGTAATCTTGGAGCACAGAACCAGGAGTAAACCTGAACATTTTGGGGTGTGGTAAACTCTCCCTCCACCAAAATATTTAAACTTTTAATGGATTAAACATTTTTTTACTTTGTTTTTTCAAATAGTTGAAAATTCATTCAAGTACCATGTATAAATCACATTAAGAATAGTTTTTAGTTCTTAGTAGAAACACAAATTTTTTTTTTTTGGTTTTTGGGTCACACCCGGCAGTGCTCAGGGGTTACTCCTGGCTCCATGCTCAGAAATTGTTCCTGGCAGGCACGGGGGACCATATGGGGCACCGGGATTCGAACCGATGACCTTTTGCATGAAAGGCAAACGCCTTACCTCCATGCTATCTCCCAGGCCCCACAAAATTTGTTTTAAACACAGGATGATCTCACTTATCTGCATTATAAAGAATAACAGGGTAAGGAAAAACAAGGTATTAAAGAAGAATAACTCCATCACCCTTGACTCTAGAATATTGGAAAGAGAAGACCAGAGAGGGAAAGGAATTGAAATGGTTAGCAAGAAGAAATGGATGGGAAATCCAGGGATCAAGGACCCTGGGCTCATGGGTGGTGGAAGAGTAGTTTAATTGTATAGTCAAACCAGAGTCCACACTGAAAGGAGATCCAAACTACAAGAGCCAAACTTAAAATTGTACCTATCAAGATGGCAGGCTGGGAGGGGAAGGAATGAACCTAGGGACCCCGGTGCAGGGAAGTTGACACTGGTGGTGGAGTGTGTGTCAGATCATTGTATGCCTGAAACATAATTATGAATAACTTTATAAATCACAGTACTTTATAACATTCTTTTTAAGTTTTAAATAAATATTTCAGTTAACTTCCTTATTAACTAGTCTCATAGAGTTTAAACTTGCATTTCTTAATATGTGAAGCATAACAAATGAGAGCAAAATATTTATGTGTAATTGAAAACATTACAAACCTTGAGGAAATTCATCTGTCTCTAAAACTAGATCCTGGATATCATGAAGTCATTTCTTTATGCAATAAGAGCTACCAGTGGAGGTACCACCTATAACAAGTCCAGAATTAAAATGGGGGTCTTTTGCCAAAATGTCAGATGCTACCAATTACTAGTCTAATAACTACTTCCTATTTCTTCTTCAGTAATAGAAACTGATTTTATTTAGGCATGGATCAGCAACAAGCTCATGAAAGGAGATCTCAGTAAAAAGAATGATAAAATAATGAAAAATATTAACCATCTAATGAAAATCCTAGTTATTTCTGGCAGTAATTGATATAGAGGTGAACGTAGAACTCTGTCATGGCTAATAGAGTCTAAAGAAAATCTCCTCGGTACTTCTGGGACATAATTAGATTCATAAGAAAAGATGTGGAATGCAAGAATCCCCTGCCTACCTTCCCTTACCCCACCTCCACCCATGCTTTTCCTCATTTTCTCTGTAATTGTCATATGAGCATGTGTTACTTTCCACTGTGGCAACTATTTTGCCAACATGGGGGAGGTCTAAATATCCTATTTTAGAAAATACTCTAAAATAGTGCAGTTTACGCTTATTTTTAAACATTTTAACACTTATTCCTTTGTGAAATAATGGGTTAGTTGTTTATTTTTATGGCATTCAATACTGTTATTGATGATAAATGCAGTCATTCTCAGCTTTACTTTCTCTAAAATAACTTAGATAAGCTGGTTAATTGTCATGGTTCTATCCAGATCAAAATTCTATGATTACTAAATAACTAGATTCCTAGATAATTAATTAATAACTGGTTTCTCTCTAAATTTTTTCTGATAGTGATTTCTTTCTATACTTGCCTACTTCTTGTGACACCCTTTTCCTAGTTTCATGCTGCTGTCCCTCATTTATATAATTTTTACTTATGAACCCCATTGGAATGTGTTAGATATAAGGGAAGATTTTATGCCCCTAATTTAAAAATTACTCTAGATGTTTTTTAATACTTGTTTAGGGAAAATGCTTTAAATCCTTAAAGGAATGAAACTTAACATATGTAGCGTATATTTCACACACATTACACATTCTTGTTTGTAATCTTGATAACAACTCTGAATAGTAGGTATACTCACTTGTCAGATAAAAGAATAGAATTTTAGACATGTTCATAATATGCCCAGATTCTCTTTGTTGAAATGGCTGAGATTGACTTCAACAAATTCAGTTTTTCTAGCTTTAACCCTCTTCTTCACTTCACCCCCTCCATGCCTTATTGTTGCTGCAGACACCATTATCTTTGGTTGGTTTATAGCAGTAGACAAGTCTCCACAATGATGAATTTCCCTTTGCTGTCCAGATGATCACTGATCACTCTGAGAACAACTCCATGAATAGCAAGAGTCCAAAAGGAATTTTACCACCCACCAATGGGTTCTTTTTTTTAAATGAACTTACAGGGTCAAGCTCTGATGTTTATATGAAAGGAGATAAAGCACACCTGTTTTTCTGGAAATATCCTTTAAGGAAAGGAGAATATATGGCTTATTTTAAATAGGATATTTATATCATACTAATCTATAAACTAAATGATGAATTAGTGCAAGTTCAGGTCTGCTGGTCTTGGCAGAATGCATTTGCACCTTGATCATGCATTCTCAGTACTAAGAGGAGAAGAACAGCGGTTCTGACAATTGGCGGTGGGCTCCATGATCATCACATCCTATCCCTGAGTAGTAACTTGTACAGATCTTAGACATCTTTACCTGTCTTGTTTCTCTTGAGTCTTTAAAACAGGAGGAAAGTTGACTTTAATGAAGTCTTCCTATTTACATTGCAGGTGAAAAAATGTCTTTATGATTACATTCTGAGCATCCAACTTAAAATCTGGCCTATAATAGGCACCCAATAAATATTTTATGCATCCTGTTGTTGATTAATGAAGCTGAATAATACAGAGGTGATGTGACTTACTCAGAGTAAAATCAGTAATAAATGACAAAGTCCAGACTTCTGGACTCTGCAGTTTCATCTGATAGATTTAACTCTAATAAAATTGAAAATACGGACTTTGTTGGAGGTCAGAAATATCACTCCACATGGGAAAAATCATGGATTTAATTCTGTCTGGAAGGACCTGGGATCCAACATAAATATACCATTAATTAAAAAAGAGTTCTATACCACACACACTAGCAAGACACCTCGTGTGTCTAAGTGTGGGGACAGGGAGTGAGTTTAGGTCTTCACCCTAGTAGTAAATGGCAGGTTTTCTTTAGTCTTTATAGTATGAGTTCCATATCTTGGCCTTTCCCTTGCTTTAGCATTCCCATCTCTACTGTCTGAAGAATAGATGGGATTCATATGAATTTCAAGCTGCATTGAAATGCAGACTGTAGTGTTTATATCCCCTTCTTCTGGTTATTATTAACAGTTCCTCCAAAAATTCAATGTTGTCTAAAGACCAATACTCTGAGAGGGCCAGGAAATAATGCTGGTACTGGCAAATATTTATGATGAAGATGTATTTAGAAAAAACAGCAGGGCCTGTTCAACATAGAAAAAACAGAATCGAATTGGACCAGCCACAGAATTTCAAGGTATTCGAGAACATGACTCTGTACTTGGATGGAAGAACTCGATGGCAGCATACTCTTGCTGGCCTGGGAGCAGCTTCTTAAGGTGAAGACCCTGGATATTCTCCCTTCTTATACCCTCAAAACATATTGTCAGAATAAAAAATTAATAAAGGGCAAAGCAAATATTTTCTGACATAGAGTTAGATTTTGGAGGGGGCTGCTATATCTGACCAGGAAAAAAGTTGTAGATAAGAGCTGTGCAGGATATAAAATCATTGTCAGATCTAATCTGAGAAATCTTGGATTTTGATTCATTTCTGCAGATAAAATACTTCAATTGTAAATCGTTCTTCTCTACTATAGTTCTGTGTAAAGCTTGGTGATGAGTGTATGTTCTTTTTGGAACACAAATATGCACACCACAAAGTTTATCTAAAGGACTACTTTTTATTTTAATGCTAATTTCATTATTTAAGCACCATACTTTGGATGTTAATAGGGCTAGTTTGAAAAATGAAGTTAAAAGTTAATTACCCTACTGAAGATATGAAGTGGAAATATTTTCTCCAATTTTTGAACAATAAACAGTGCAAGATAGCTTTGCAGGTAGTTATGGCTTTATTTTTCCTATAGAAGATACCAAAGAATAAGGTTTGTATTTTCACATGACACTACTGATTAAGGCATATTTTGTCATGTGTGCATGTGTGCATCTTTTGTAAAGCAAGGTAGTTTCTATTGCAATTTAGTTAGGAATATTTAGAAATATGTTTTCTATTTTTCTTTGGAGAGAAAAAGATAATACATGTTTCAGAGAGAACATAGACTTCTCCAGAGTGGAAATAAGCAAACAAAGAAGCAGAGATAGGTGAACAAAATACAAGTTCAAGGGAGAATGTATTCTTGCAAAGCAAGCTCAAGTAATATGGCATATTTTAATGTAACATAGTTAAGAATATTATCATCCCAAAATTAAAAACTAGAACATATTGAATATAAAATATTAGAAACTTTGAATAATCTCAAATTAAATGTTTTATTTCCCGAGAAGAATGTAAGAAGGAAGGGGTCAGGAATCAAACATATAAACCTTTTTTATTTCTAAGAAGCCATCTTCTAAGACATTCTGTGTGGGAGCCCTCTCAAAACTACTCCTTACAACTGGGGTGAATAGAAGCCTTATTATAGTTGGACAGAGAGTCTGATCTCATTTACTTTGCTAAATTCCTGCCAAACAAAATTTCTGCTATGTTAGTTCTCTTTGGAGAAAACCCTTTATTCTATAACTGATTGGATGACCCATGTTATTTTAATCTACTGCTTTTCAGAATAGAAATTTATAGATCATTTAAAATGTTTTAATGCTATAAACACTGCAGGCCATCTGATATTTATTAGTAGTGTCCACTACTTTTGAGCCAAACCTAGGATTTCATGATACTGGCTCATAAGAATTTCAGCCCTATTCAACTTTCTTGAACATTAAAACCTAGATTCAAAACAATTTGTACTTGTTGTATTTGTTTTATATTTTCTCCCTTACCCACATCATACTTTTTTGATAAGGACAATTTTAATATAAATTCCCAAGTTATAGTTTTATTTTCTATATTGGAATTGGACAAAACCTAACATATTCTCAAGTAAAACAAGCTGAACTCGCTTTATTTGCTTTTTGAAGTCTTTACCACTATTGTTTCTAGAACTGGAAGTTCAGTTCTAACTTTCTGAATTCTTTGTAAACATCTTTCCTGGAAGGGCATGGGGGATGACAGACTATGGGAGCACTGGCAGGTGGGAGTTGACACTCATGGTAGGATTGGTGGGAAATGCTATATGCCTAAAACTCATCTATCAATACTTTGTAAACTATGTTTTTTAATTCAACGTAAAAATATTTTTAATAATTTACAGAGAAAAACTTTTCACCCTTTCCTTCAGCACTAGGACCTGGAGTGATAAGTTTATTCAGAACCATGTTTCTAGTTCTTTTAGACTTTTGGGAAAATTTGTATTTCCTTTCAGTTTAGTGAGTAGCCTTGTGGCCAAATGCAATTCTTTAAAGAGGAAAGATAATTCAGTTACAAGTAGGAACAAATTCTTATTTCCTACCTATAATAAAAGTTGAGGAGCTATTTTCAATTGTTTTATATATATAATGTATATATATAATATATAGATATAATTTATATATATAATATATATCCAAAGGGCATCATGTACTGTTTTTGAATTATCAATGAGAGTACTTAATATGACAATAACATTTTAATAAGTATATATTATAATATAAAGTAATTATAATATAAACCTAATACAATAAAAGATTGTATTACTAAAAATAGTTTGAAAAGAGTTTACCTATATCCCTTAGATGAGTAGTGATATGAGAGAATGGTTGGAATGATTCTAGGACATTCAGTTGTGAAAATATATCTTTATCTCTACTGTTACACTGGGATTGTGATGACCTCTAGTTGGATTGACTCCTTTCTTTGCTGTTAGCATGAATGACTACCCTTAGAGAGAAGGTTTCTGGGGCATGTATTTTTCTTTCAGTGCCTCAGTTTCTAAGTATATCTTGACAGCTTAAAGGGGATTCTGTGAATTATCTTCTAGGTTAAACATAAGTATATTATGGAAATATTTATAGCATGAATGAGGCATGGGTTTAGCCACTTCAACTTGATAATGAAAGAGAAAAGGAAACGATAACATGCTATTCATTCCTAGAGCAGAGACTGAGTTATATTCATTGGCTCAGGCACATAGTAGACAAATATTTCTTAAGTGACTTAATATTGCATTCTTCTATATCTGTATGCATATATTAAATACACACAATGTATATCACGGTTTGAATGGTGGTAAAATATATTTCACGCTTTCTGTGAATTGGGTTATTGACCATCTTCCTTGTTTTGACAATAATGTAAGACCCTCTGATACATGAAGTCTGACATGATTATCAAAATATCCCCACTCTGTCTCTATTGGTAGAGAAATAGAATAAAAATATTAAAAGTTGTTTCCTGGAAAAATGGTAACAATTATCCTCTTCTATAGAAGCCACCCAGAGATATTCTATGTTTCAGGTGGATGAAGCCATTATATTGCACAAATAAGGAGTGCCATTGGCATTTTGTCTAATTTGGTTCCATGGGTTGTATCTTGAAGTACATAAGTGAGGGAACAATTCCCTGAAACTACTAGCAGTCGCCTTGTGATCCCAAGGGCAGTCATCCTTAGAATTCAATATCCCAGTAGGAGACAGATTAGAGGAAATATGGACTTAACACTTTGGTGACACTGTGTAGCCACTAGAGCAAATGTAGATGAATCTCTCTACTTCATTTTTGATGGCTCAGAATTTTCTTCATTGTTTAAATTTTCTTCATTGAATCATTTGTTCTATTACTGACAATCAAAAAGTTCTGAACAGACATACAGAACAACAGATAACTTAGATTTATAGTATGACTCTCATCAGTAGACATTCAGGTCAGATCACTTGGAACTCAAAGAGATGATTTTGATATGCATTTCCAATGTCACACTCTATTTATAGTCACTAGATAATTACCAAGTGTCTATTTTAGCTTGGAATACAGATGAGAACATCTATATACATTTGACAACTCTCAACAAACTTTTTAGCAAGGCTTCCTTTAACACCAGCTACGTTGATAATTTCAAAATAATAAAATAGAAATTTTAAATGCAGAAGTAACTATAATATAAACAAGATGAGAGCCTAGGCTTTAAGATCATATAGGACATTAAGGGGAGGGAGTAGAAAGAAAGAGCATCAATAAAAAGGTCAAAAATAAGTTTATGAGACTGATTATGAAGGGGAAATAAAGTTTATCTTTTTGCAAGTCATTGACCCTGTTTGAATCCCCAGCACAATATATGGTCCATGAGTATCAACAGAGGTCTCTCTCCTCAGCATAGAATCAGAAATAGCCCCTGAGCACCATCAGGAATAGCTCATTCCTCCTTTCTTCTCCACTCCCACACATAAAATATTGTCTATTATCTAAAAGTAAAGAATTCACAAATCTACAGAATATCATGCAATTACAGATGAGTGATTCGGTGTGGTAAATTATTCTACAAGAAGTTGGAAAGATCCAGAGTTTGGAGTGCCTAGAAAACATTTAACTGAAGCTGAACTGTAATAATAAAATAGTATTTATATAAATGATGTTTTAATTATATTGTATGTTATGTTGTATCGAAAAGCTTTATGTATATTGACTGAACTGTGTCCTATGACCACTCAATGGAGAACCCAAATTCTTATTTTTATTTTACATAAAAGGAAACTAAAGCATAATAAAGTAAAGTAATTTGTTCAAGACATGTTGTGAGAATTGTGGTCAGTGGGAGTCAAACCTAGACTGACAAGTGCCAAATATATCATCACTCAGAATAGTAAGAATATGATTTGTGTCTCTCAGATTTAAAATGGCAACCAGCCTTTCTCAGAGAGCAGGTAAGAACTAAGGACCTGAGTAGGTCACTGGCAAAGAAAGTGGAGGAAAGCAGATGAAGAGACAAATACAAAGGTCAAAACTCCAGACAAGTGAAAGTTGCCAGGGGGAATTTATGCATTGAGCTTTGAATACAGTAGAGTGGAAGAACCACTCTCTTTCCCAGAGTCACAGACTCTTCCTTACCCTTTCAACCCTAACTCTAGAAAGTGCATGCATATATGACTCCTGATCCTTGAATTTGAAGTTAGGGGTAGACAAAGAGATGAATTTGAACTGTCCAGTTTGATTGTACCATGGATAGTAGTACCATCATTGATGCAACACTGAAAGAGGGAGGTCATGGAGTGCTGTAGGTGGACCATTCACTAGCTGGAATGTGTGGAATTCAAGATCTGTAGAACTGACTTGTCACTAGATCTTGAGAGTGAGAAATGGTTCTAGTTACAGTGATAGAGAAATTAAAATCATCAACAGGATGAAGAGTAATGTCTGATAGTATTAGAGTAATTATGATATGTCTGAAATGAGCAGATAACTCTCTTCATTCAGTTTAAATAGCTAAATTAGATGCCAGTATCTCAGGATACTCAATAGGTTTTAATTCTATTGAGTTAATCTGAAGAAAACCATCATTCTATACACTGGCTAAATCAACTGGGAACCTCAAAAATTTTTTTACCTCTCTCACTCATAAGTTAAATTATAATAATCTGTGCATGGATATAGTTTTATAATTTTATAGTTTTATAATCAACACCTGAACATTTTATCAGCCAACAATAAAAATTTCAGTGAATGTAGAGAAATGTATGTCAAGCCATAGTTTGAGAGAGACTGTGGAGTTATACCATTTACTTTTCCTGGAGCAAGAAAGAGTAAGATGTTTGGTTATCATGGCAAATCAAGGCTAGAGCAATAGTACAGAAGGTAGGATGTTTTCCTTGCAAACAAATTTATTTATACATGTGGTCCCCTAAGACATCCCCCCAGGAGTGATCTCTGAACACAAAAGTAAGCCCTGAGTATCTTCAGGTGTTCCCAACATCATCATCAGCAACAACAACAACAATAACAATCATGGCTAAGTAAATCACTGAACTGACATATTAGCCAACTTGGACAATAATAAAATTTAATTCTCAAGCCTGCAGTTTTGAATAGAGACTATTCAACGTTTCTTCTAAAATCCATAACAGGATTGAGTCTACTGGCAAGCGGTCAGACTGTGAAGTGATGAGATCTGGATGCCAGGAATCTGGTAAAGCATTACTGTTTAAAATGTTTTGAAGAGTCTGGAGAGATAGTACCACAGGTTGGGAATTTACCTTGATACAATACTTAGGGCACTTGCTTTTTATCCCTGGAGCCCTATATGGTCCCCTGAGAATGACCCCTGGGTACAGGGTCTCTGTGCTATTTGAGTGGCAAAAATTTACTGGGACTGCAAGAAAGTTGAAGGTAAGGGGGTTTTGTCATGCCCTTTTAAATGAAAATTGGTATATCTGCATTTCTTATCAATTAATGTTGCAGAAAATGCAAGGATCATCCAGAGTGAACTGGCCATTTGCCTTAGGTATTGTCCATTATCTTAGTCTCCTGAATATTCTCTATTATCTCAGTCTCCTGGTTTAGAGTTTGGACTCGAAAGCAGAAGTTTATAGTCTTGGGGAAATACAGGAATGTTTAAAATGTAAAAATAAAACAGGACCTTGGAGAAGAGTAGTGTGTTAGGTCAATGGGTGCAAATGGAACTACTGGCAAGAGAAAACTGAAGTTTCTTCTTTCAAGAAGGGTGTCTGTTTCCCTCCACCATTGTCTTTGGGTCCCCTCCCAACCACCTTTTCCACCCTAGTAAACTCAGTTCTGTACTTCTTTATTCAATTCCTACTACTCAGATATAAAAAAAATGAAATCATGCCATATTTACCACTACCTGGATGGAACTGGAGGGTATCATGCTGAGTGAAGTCAGACAAAAGGACAGATACAGAATTATCTCTCTTGTGAGTAGGATATAAAGAAAAATTAATGCTTTTTAATGAGCATGTGGCAAACAAGCTCATTTTTGACAATAGAAGAAGTAATTTTATTATCAAAGTCAAAGCAAAAGTTAGGCAGATAGATAAAAAACACTCTAGGTGACTTGAATGTGAAATTAGGTGGAATCTATCATTCAATTTGAACTATATCCATCATTTACTACAGTCATCCACTACAGATAATTTCAAAGGGTTATAAATGCAAATAATTTTCCTAATTCCAGTACTCTGCTAGATGTGGTCCAAAACCAAAAAAATAATGTAGAGAATGAGGGCATTTATAAAGCATCAGTGCTCTTTCACTGATGAATGTTTATTCTTTGCCATTATTGCATTTTTGATCTGTTGTAACTTTATAGATAGTCAAAAATCCGTCAGCTACAAACTTTTGAGTGCAAATCAAGACATATGTCTTGAAATATCACACCTTTTTTATATATTAGGAATGACTTCTGCAACAATGGTAGATAATTTCTGTCAGCCTATATGACTCATACTACTTGTTTCAGGTCATAATTGGAGGTGGGGAAAGGACAGATGGAATTAAAGTATGGAATACTCAAGAAACCCCAAATAATGGGGCAAATATTAATATGAGACAGCATGCCTGTATGTTTAGTTCTAAACAAGAATATGAAAATCAAATTTCACCAGAAATAATTGAATTTGGAGAATGGGCAGCAAGACAAAGGGTAGATATGATTCAAAGATTTCAAAAAATGTCGAAAATATATTACTATTTCCTAAATGATATGGGAAGAGGAAAGAAGTGTGTTATTAAGACCTAGGGAGTAAGATGATTATCATGGCAGCTGATGGTTGTCTGGAGGGAAATGGAGCTACAAGTAGATGCAGCCTCTTCCAAAAAAAGCCTCCTAAGACTCAGTAATAATGGAGCAAACATCCTATCTCCTCTCATTGGCGCTTCCTTACCACTAGCAGTCAAAAATTACCGCTATTGGAAACCCAGAGAGAAAAGCAGAGGCCTTCAACATCTTTCCCTTCCTTATATCTCATCAATGGTGAAGAGAACAATGAAGGAGTAGGTTTGAGGTTATATAGGGCACAGAAACTATTTACTGAAAAATGAGGACCCATATAATATTGGAATGTAGGCAGGATCTAATTTGAGGTGTGTTGTTAAAATTAGCAGCTCACTAAAAAGTTCAGTTGTATCTAATCTTGATTAAACTTTCAGTTCTAGCTATAATCAAACTTTGATATAGAATGATGCAAACTTAAAATTAAGATGGTTATTGCTGCAGGCGTCCTGCATCTCAGCAGCTCTAGTGAAGGTGAAGTCCTCATGAGAAGAAGTGGGAGTACGAGCGATGAACGGAATAATATTGAAATAATAACCACACACACAGAGTATGTGGGGTCAACACATCTTCCAGCAGGAGTGTAATGAATTTATTCTCGAGACAGAGGTTTTTATAAGGGTAAACCAGTCACAGGTGTTAAAGATATTAATTATTATAATGAAGCAAACAGTTTTTATCAATTTAACTTCAATTTTGCCCCAGAACTTCAGCTGCAAGAAAGAAAAAATTTATAAGGCCTAAAAAAGGGTTCTATCGTAATCGTTGGTGCTGGAGTTTCTTTAGCTAATTATTTAATAGAGACCACATTTTTTTCATTAAGATTTATAAAGGAGAGATAGTCAAATAACTAAAAATGTAATGCCATGCAAGGGGAAAAGGTGTCCACAGCGGACCTTTTGAGGAATCCTGTGGGGTATATTTCAGTTTACCCCACAAGGAAAATCTAAGGATATATCTGGTGGGCTGAATTTCCCTAAAAACTTATGGAGGCATGACAGGTTATAATGCATTGTTACTTAATTTTATATTCATTTATATTATTTTGATTTTGTGTCATATCTAATGCTCAGGGATCACTACTGGTGCTGCTTAGGGGAACACATGAAGTTCTGGGTATCAAACTATGGTCAACCACATACCTTATCCCCAGTACTATCTCTCTGGACTTCTGCAATGTTACTTTAATAATATAAATCTTAAAAAAATTTTGGTGTTGTTTTGGGGAAGCACATTAAGCTATGATCAGGTTTTTTAATTATCTTTATTTAAAACACCATGATTACATATATGATTGTAGTTGTATGATTACAGTCATGTAAAGAACACCCCCTCTTCACCAGTGCAAGATTACCACCACCAATTGGCCAGATCTCTCTCCTCTCCACCCCACCCACATCTGTACTGGAGACAGGCTTTCTATTTCCCTCATTCATTCACATTGTTATGATAGTTTTCAGTGTAATTTTTCTAACTGCACTCATCACTCTATGTGGTGAGTTTCATGTCATGAGCTGCACCTACATGGGGAAATGGGGGGAAATAATGGTTGGGACTGAGGCAGTTAAAGATTAGGAATGATCTTTGTAGGGTAGTATCAAGATCACAATACAAGATGGATATTATGCATATATAAATATATGCATAATACTATCAATATATATTGTACGCGTGGGGGCACTAGTCCCTGCGTGGTTTTTGAAATGGAGACTAAGGAGAAAAATTTCCAGTGACTGCCCCAACATAAACCAGTGCTGCAACGACCTGCCCCCTTCCCAAAGCACATTCCCATTAGTGTAGGGAGAGGTTGGGGGAAAGCCTGATGACCCCTATAGAGTACACCTGGACCAGCGCCCAGGGAAGGCCTAGAGTCCAGGGGAGTTCAGAATCAAAGGGGACACCGGAAGCCAGATATCTGCCCGCTCTCCTCCCCATGCACCTCCCCCCTGAAGTACGGGAGGGGGGATCCTGAGGACTCTTAAGAGTCCACCTGAACCCACTTCTGACCATCTGAGTTGGCACCCAGGGAAGGCCTGGAATCGAGGGGAGAAAGAGAGGGTCAGCTAGGGGCCGGTCAAGCCTCCCAGCATTCCCCAGGCTAGGGAGAAGGCCTCCGGCATGGGGCCTCCCCAAACCCCATACCTGGCAAGAGCTGGCCTCCAGAATCAAAGGGAAACCAGAAGCCAGATATCTGCCCACCTTACTCCTCGTTCTGCACTCAGGAATTACTCCTGGCAGGGCTTGGGAGACCATATGGGGTGCTAAGGTTTGAACCCAGGTTGGTCAGAAGCAAGGCAAGCACTCCGACCATTGCACAGTTGATCTGCCCATTGAAATTTTTTTATGTGTGTGGTTTTTGGGTCACACCCGGCAGTGCTCAGGGCTTACTCCTGGCTCCATGCTCAGAAATTGCCATTGAACTATTTTTAAGGATAATGTAGCAGGCTATCATCTTAAAATAAAGTATTTTAAAAATTACAAATGGCCCATGTCCCCAAATAATAAATTCAATCATGAAAATAGTAGTCTGATTTTATAGAGATACATATTAACAAACTACTAGGCTCTTTGCATGTTATCAAGTTTAAATCCATGACAAAATCCCAATGAGGCCAACTAATTGAATAATCTTAAAGACATAGAGAAAGAGGCTTAGTTAAGTGGCTTGTTCAAGCTTGTTGTTGGCAAAGTCAGAAATGATATCTCGACAGTCTCTCCCCCCCCCCTCTCTCATCTTACTCCTAAGCATGAGGTTCACAATAGAGAAATTCAAACTAATCATTCTCTGAACCAAATAAAGTAGATTCCCAGTTGGCCATGATTCCCAGAGATTCATGAAAAGACCAATTACCCAAAAAATACGTTGAGAAGCAAGGAGGAAAGAATGGTACCTGAAAAGGAGAAACATGAACATTCTTCCCTCT
>PVKC010009168.1:0-27191 GCA_004027635.1 Crocidura indochinensis
CAAAACCAAAAAAAAAAAAAAAAAGGATGTATAGGGGCCGGAGAGATACCCTGGAGATAAGGCGTAATATTCCTTTCATGCAGAAGGACGGTGGTTTGAATCCCAGCATCCCAGATGGTCCCCAGAGCCTGCCAGGAGCGATTTCTGAGCATAGAGCCAGGAGGAACCCCTGAGCGCCACCGGGTGTGACCCAAAAACAAACAAACAAACAAACAAAAAACAACAAAAAAGGGATCTATAATAAGACAAGCATCTCCTTCCTTAGGATTCTTCCAAAACCTAGGAATCTACCGTGGCATCTATCAACCATTAAGGCAGTAGATTATGTACAGTTTTCTGGTCTTCACACCATCAAAGCAAAATGTTGGCTTGTGTGCTGCCAGGTAGTATTACAAAACAGTTATCAAATATGCTGAAGGTTTTTACATGGTGAGTGAGTGAAAGGAACCTGACAGAATTCCTGGCCTGATATACTATACTGTCCATAAATTACACCTTTGATACTCTGGAGAATTCTCTCTCCTTTTCAACAAAGACATTCATTTGCAAAAACGAGATAGGAGAGATTCTATTTTAGGTTCTGTGAAGACAGAGATAGAAAAGAAAAAGAAAAAACAGGATATTGCAACAATTTTGCTTTCAGATACAGACTTGTGAAGGGACTAAGCTATACAGTTGTTTGTTAAATGGAAGCTAATGGTTGGGGAATCATACTCTTATATCTAGTATCTTGAACTGTGGAAAGTATCCATATATGGAGTAACAAAATGAAGAAGGAGGCCATACAAAATCAGATAACAAAAAGTATATCCACAAATGACCAAACCAAAATCAAAATCAAGATTATTTCTGGCAGCGCTCATCCTTACTGTATTTCTCAGAAGAAACCAAGGTCATAAGAGAAAAGTCATAAGGGAGAATAGGTCATAGGGGGAAAAGGAGCCCAGATATAATACACAGATCTTAGACAATAATTATATATACCTGAAATCTATATTGTAATCCACTGTCACATTATTGAAAAACTGCGATTTAAAAGCAGTAGGCCTCAAGTGGACATAAATATTGACTTAAATAGTGATGAAAATAATGTATTCACTATGTTAAAAAAATATGAACACTAAAAATATATAAAACTATTGACTAATAAAATCATAAAAAGAAAAAGCATCTATATCAAAATTTTAAAGCCTCTATTATTAACTTGAAATAGAAGACTGCAAACTGGGGCAGGGCAGTGGCGCTGAATGTAAGGTGCCTGCCTTGCCTGCGCTAGTCTAGGACGGATCTCGGTTCGATCCCCTGGTATCCCATATGGTCCCCTGTGCCTGCCAGGAGCGACTTCTGAGTGCATAGCCAGGAGTAACCCCTGAGCGTCACCAGGTGTGGCCCAAAAACCAGAAAAAAAAAAGACTGCAAACTACAATCTAAAATATAAAAAACTTATTTAATGCACTGCAAAGAGAAAAATCCATCACTTTGAACATTTATATCAATAATGCAAATAAATTACTACTAAAGGAATATAATAAATAGAAATAATAGCAAAGATTAATGATAAAAGTGAACTTTGAAGACCACTTAACACAAACTGAATTTTTAAAATGTTCTGCTTAAGAAAATAGGTAAGGTTAATTCAGAATAGAATAAAAAATTACAGAGCATAGGATAGAAAATAATTTTCAACATAAAAATGTTATACAAGAAGGTCAGAGAGATGGATAAGAGATAATGTGATTGCCTTGCATACTACTGACCCTTGTTCAATCCCACTATGATCCTCCTGACCACTGCTAGGGTCACTCTTGAACAGATTCTGCAGTATGATTGAGTATGGGCCCAATATTTACACCCATGACATGCAAGATTTTTCAAGTAAATAAATGGATTGGAAGAAGCTGAATAATGAATTGATAAATCTCTGTTATCTAAATACTGGAGTACTATACAGCTCTAAAAAACAAATGATGACCTCTATGAGGTAATACGTTATCCAAGTGTAGAAAGCAAAGAGGAAAAAAAACAAGAGCAAAAGAAAAACTGCACTGTGCTACTTTATATATATCATAAGGAAAATATATACACTTACCATTCTGTGCCACAGAAACAAGGAAACTGAGAAATTAATTTGAGTACATGCCACAGTAATAATGAATAGGCAGAGCATAAGAAAATGAGAGGAAATGAGCAAGAAGACTAATACTTTTGAGTATGACCTTCTGTATAGTTCTGTCTTTTAAAACATGTTTATGCTGGGCTGAATGGGTGGTACAGCTGTGGGGCATTTGCCTTGCACGCAGCTAACCTAGGAGGGACAGTGTTTGATCCCTGGTATCCCATATGGTTGCCAAGCCAGGAGCAATTTCTGAGCTCAGAGCCAGGAGTAACCCCTGAGAGTCACCAGGTCTGACCCAAAAACAAAACAAAACAATATAAAACACACTGATGCTTCATAAAGTCAAAAACAAATAGCACAATAAATGTAGATAAAAGGAGAGTTCTAAAATAGAAGCAAAACAAAATCCTCAAACGACATTTTAAATACTAAAAGGTCTAAGATGGAAAAAGAAGACTAACCCAAGTAACTTTTGAAAACAGCATTTTTACATACTCCTAGACTACAAACAAAACGAGATGGCACATAAATAATAAATACTTGTAAATCAGTTGTTTATTTGGGGGGGGGGTGTTTATTTTTAACACTGTTAAAGATTAGTAGTTTGTGGGGCCAGAGAGATAGCACAGTGGTGTTTGCCTTGCAAGCAGCCGATCCAGGACCTAAGGTGGTTGGTTCGAATCCCGGTGTCCCATATGGTCCCCCATGCCTGCCAGGAGCTATTTCTGAGCAGATTGCCAGGAGTAACCCCTGAGCACCGCCGGGTGTGCCCCCCCACAAAAAAAAAAAAGATTATTAGTTTGTAATACGGGAAAAGAAGCTAGAATGAAGTAATGTTTAGAATATAAAAATTAGGAAACCTGAGCAATAATTCAGAGGTAGGACTTAGTAGGCATGCAGATAACCCAAGCTATATCCATGGTACTACATATAGACCTCAAATCCCACCAGTAAGCCCCCCCAAACTCCAAAAAACTATAATAGTAATAGTATATGCTCATAATTATTAACACATATTAATACAAATAAATGCAGGTTTTGTGTATCATTACTCTATCCACTGAGGTTAAATTTTATTCATAATTAAGGCTATTTTTAAGCTTTTGTTTTTAGGACACACCCAGCAGTATTCAGAGTTTACTCCTCATTCTATGCTCAGGGCTTACTCCTGATGGCGACCACGGAATATATGTAGTGCTAGGGATAGAAATTGGATCAGCCATGTGAGAGATAAGCAAGTGCCCTATTTACTGTACTATTTCTCTGACCTCTTAAATTTTAATCATATGGCTCATCTTATTTTTTAACTTACTGTACTAAACCATACCCAAATAGTTCACTAAACATGTTATTCTGAGTATCTGTTCTCATGTCTTTTAGGATGAGATTAGCAATTGAATCTGTAAAGTATTCTCTCTCTATAAAGTGAGTTGTTAGAGCTCCAGTTAAAGGCCTGAATGAAAGAATAAAAAAAAAAAAAAACAAAAAAAAAAACAGGCCCTCACCACCTAAGAGAAGATTCTTCTACACCTGTGCACAGTGGTTTTCAATGTTTCACACAACAGCTCACACCAGGTATGGTCTACAAACTAGCAGCTGAAAAACACTGCCTTGTAGACTTACCTTCAGACCTCAACTACAACATCAATTCTTCCTCCCTTTTCCCTTATCTTCATCCTGGCATACCATGTTACAAACTGCATATAAAAGTCCATAGTCATATATGCCAGATCCCAATGGATCCCACACACAGATGGGCAGATGGATGAATATATAAATGAATTAATTGACGAATTAAAATAAGATACATTTACTGGTTTATTTAGAGAACCCTGGCTAACACAATACCCTAAAAATCCAAGTTCTCACAACAGTCAGAATAAGTATCTAGATTAATTTCTAAATACTACTCTCACTTTTTTGGGTTTTTTTTTTTTTTTTTTTGGTTTTTGGGCCACACCTGGCGGTGCTCAGGTGTTACTCCTGGCTCTCTGCTCAGAAATAGCTCCTGGCAGGCACAGGGGACCATATGGGACACCAGGATTCGAACCAACCATCTTTGGTCCTGGATCGGCTGCTTGCAAGGCAAATGCCGCTGTGCTAACTGTCGGGCCCACTACTCACACTTTTATAAAGTATCTGTGGAGGGGCCCGGGAGATAACATGGAGGTAAGGCGTTTGCCTTTCATGCAAAAGGTCATCGGTTCGAGTCCCGGTGCACCATATGGTCCCCCGTGCCTGTCAGGAGCAATTTCTGAGCATGGAGCCAGGAGTAACCCCTGAGCACTGCCGGGTGTGACCAAAAACCACAAAAAAAAAAAGTATCTGTGGAAATGAAAAATTCCTAAATGAGGTATGAAAAATACAAAATAATTCTAAAGCATTTTGCTCTTAGAAAATATGCTAGTAGGGAGCCGGGAGGTGGCGCAGGAGGTAAGGTGCCTGCTGCCTTGCCTGCGCTAACTAGGATGGACCACGGTTCGATCCCCCGGTTCCCATATGGTCCCCCGTGCCTGCCAGGAGCGACTTCTGAGCGCATAGCCAGGAGTAACCCCTGAGCGCCACTGGGTGTGGCCCAAAAACCAAAGAAAATATGCTAGTATCTCAAAATTTATAGGAAACAGGGCACAGAATGATTCAGGTAAGAATCACTAGTGTACTGTCAAAACTAAAAGAGAGAAAGAGAAGTTTTATGAGAATATCTACATAGGGTATCTATAAAGGCCCCAAATTTTCCACCAAAATATATTCAATTATTAAGAAAAAAAATGGTGGATCTGGGGGCCGGGCGGTGGCACTGGAGATAAGGTGCCTGCGCTAACCTAGGACGGACCGCGGTTCGATTCCCCCGGTTCCCCATATGGTCCCCCGTGCCTGCCAGGAGCGACTTCCGAGCGAATAGCCAGGAGTAACCCCTGAGTGTCGCCGGGTGTGACCCAAAAACAAAAAACAAAAAACAAAAAACAAAAAACAAAAAAAAAAGGTGGATTTGAGTGTAGAAGGAAGTCTGAAGCACACCACCCTATCCAAAGTGCTAAGTGATTACATCATCAGTAATGGAACAATCATTTGTCCTCTTCAAAAATGACCTATTATAAAACATGAAGAAAGACCAAAGAAATATTACAGATTAAAGAAGATTAAAGAGTCATTATGACAATGAAAAGAAACATATGTTCCTGTACTAGACTCTGTGCCAAAAAAACTTCCTTTATCCTCAAGACATTAAATAACAAAATTTGCAATGTAATATTATACCAATGTTAATTCCCTGATTTTGTCTGTACTATGAATACCTAAAAAATACTTTTTCTTAAGAAATGCACACTGAAGTATTTAGGGATAAAGGCACAGGCTATAAATCACTCGAATGCTTTTTTGAAATGATAGTTGCTCCTTTTATAAA
Organism: Crocidura indochinensis; assembly: GCA_004027635.1. NCBI lineage: Eukaryota > Metazoa > Chordata > Mammalia > Eulipotyphla > Soricidae > Crocidura > Crocidura indochinensis. The sequence continues at coordinate 5,523 of PVKC010009168.1, forward strand.
ACAGATGTAGTGAGAAGTTAAAAACTGGAAAATATGTAGTGAAGAATATGTGTAATATTTTGGAATTATCATTTTAAAAGGAGGTGAGCCACACCAAGCTGTACTCACAGTTTATTATGGGTGGTGCTCTGGATCAACCTTGACTGAAAGGCAAATGTCAGACCTCTATACAATCTCTCAAGCCCCTCTGTAAATTATTTTTGCATGTTTTCTGCAGTTAAGCTAAAACAGTATCAAAATTTGTTAGAAGTGCTTGAAAATAAACTTCCATACATTATTTCCCACCACGGCATGCCAAATAATCACACTCATGCATAATATATAAAATTCCAAATTAATCAATAATGAGTTTTCCTTTCCCTATAACCTCTATTCACATTGTCCTATAGCCTGCTGACCTTAATAATTCTTTCTCCTCTTACAAAATTAGTGCAGTCCTGCATTGCCGTCTTCTACAAGATAGCAGATGTGATAGATATGATCTATTTTACAGATGACATCCCATCCTCTCTAGCCCATCATGCCTATCTCTTCAACAAGAGATCGAACAGAGTCCATTTATCTTGAGAATCCCTTTCACTGTTTGTATCTGACATATACTATTCACTCCTGAAATATAATTTTTCTTACAAACCATTTATTTTCTGATTCTAATCTTAGCTTACTCTTCCTATAAAACATTCTCTGACACACAATCATACTTATGTAACACACTTACATATGAGTGTTGTGTCATAAATACAATACTTATTATTTATGTGCATGGTCAGTAAAAGTTCTTCTCTCCCTCCTTAGTGCTACTATTTTATTTTCCATTCTTACTAACTGTTGTTGTTGATGCTGCTAGGCACAAAGATGAGGGATAAGCCCAGGAATCAAACTCAGGGCTTCATACATGCAAGGCATGTCCTCGACCATGAAGCCTCATTCCAGGTCCTATACCATCTCTGTTACATTTTTCACATCCCCATTCAAAGATGAATGGGAATTCACTGACATAAAAGAATATGTCATATTTATGTTAAATCACTTAGGAACTCTCAAACAACACTTACTAATTATATAGACATGCTCTATATGAGTAATAATGAATAGCAAAAATCTTTAAGAAAACTTCAACTGGATCAATCAGATCTCAATTAAATTAATAAATATATAAAGATAGGGATTAAGATTCATGCCATACATGTGAGAAACTCTTATTCAATAACTGTGTCCCACATATAGTCTGAAAACTGCCAGAAATGATTCCTGAGCATAGAACCAGGACTGGTAAGCCCTAACAATTGCCACTGGGTATGGCTAAAAAAAATAAATAAATAAATAAATAAGGCAAGTAAATCACAAGAAAAAACTTACATGTTGAAAATAAAAATCAAGAAAATGAAAATAAAATTTAATTTTAAAAACATTTCATAAAAGAAATGACATATCTGTTTGCTACTTACTGTTTAATATAAATTAGAACAAGTACCAGCCTTAATACTTTTGTACTCATAGTTAGAAAATAACCTGTAATTTTCTTTTTTTGTTTTTTGGGGTTTTTTTGGGTCACACCTGGCAGGGCTCAGGGGCAATTCCTGGCACAGTGCTCAGAAATTGCCCCCAGCAGGGGACCATATGGAATGCCGGGATTCGAACCACCATTCTTCTGCAAGCAAGGCAAACGCCCTTTCGCTGTGTTATCTCTCCGGCCCCAAAATTAATCTGTAGCTTTCTAATTTTTATTTTTACAGTTTAATGATTAAGAACAAACTATTGTCACAGACTTTTATGTGAATAAAATGACAAAAGACCAAAAGTATTTTAAAGAATCATCTTTTGGGGCTAAATAGCTCTAAAAACAGAAATTACACATTTAAATTCATTCTATTAAAAAATATCTAGTGACTGCTTCAACTATTGCTTATTTAAAATTATTCTGACTAATCTCTAACAAGAAAAGAAAATTATCACAAATATTTGACCAGTCATCTTTCTCAATACACATTACTTAACTTACTAATGACATAACAATCCATGTTAAGTTTTGGTGAAAACATAGTTATCACACACAAATATGTAACATCAAAACTACACTGTGGTTGGTAACTTCAACTCTATCTGCCTGGTTTTTCTATTGGCTTTTTAATGATTATTTTTCACTAAAATGAAAACTTATATAAGGCCCTTATTTACCTGATGTTTCTTAATAGTTTCAAACATAAAATTTAGCTACTTCTTAAGAAGTGTATACTACCAAAGGTCAGTAAACAAGGTAACTGGACTTTCTATTCTGTCTGTCCTTTTCCCTAGAAGAACCAAGTATAGTATCTGGAAGGAACTCAATGAATATAGGACAAATGGCAAGTTGGTTTTGAGATGTTTTGAATAAAATTTTCATAAAGATCTCATTTATTCTCTTTAGGAAGAAGGACAGTGATTATTTTTCAGAATAAGCACTGGTAATCAGATATGCTTGCTAAATGTGGTAGCAGGCCAACTTTTAGCCACATAAAGGTCAACTTTAAAACCTTGCATCAATATTTAATAGAAACACTTCTTCCACTCCTGCTTACCAGAGACAAGAATACTGATGGAGATTCGCAATTTTTTCTCTTCCCTAAAAGTACAGTCTCAACTGTACAGTAACAAACTTTAAAAAAAATGAATTACCATGAGATAGTTAGAAAGCTGTTGATAGTGAGTTTCAGTCATACAATATCCTATAACCCATCTCTTTACCATTTCATCTTCTGCCCTCAATTTCCTGTTTTCTTCCTGTCTATCCTCCCTCCAGTCTTCAGTATTATCTCTACTCTCCTCCACTCCTCTCCTCCCCTCCCTCTCTATTCTTCTCCTTTTATAGGCACTATGGTTTAACAAACTTTGAAGTTATTGGCAACACTAGCAAGTCCCTAGGAAACTACTGCCATTAGAAAGGCTATTGCTTTCTCTTGGTCTTCCCTTAGAAATTTTATGATCGTTAAATTCCTTTAAATTTTATATATTCTGTTACATTCATTCAGCAAAACATTGTACTTAGCGCAGATACATTTACAATAATAGAACAGGGCCTGGGAGTACTTAGACATACTCTCTAGCCTGTTCTATCCCAGGACCTGTGCCTCACAACTACTACAAGGTCTAGCTAGCCACAGCAGTCCCTAGTACCTCTGAGGAGAACCAATAAATAAATCAGTTAACCAACAAATAATGAATATTTTAAACAATATTTAACAAATAATTTCACAGTAATCCAGTAACTTCCTTATCATCATGCATTAAAATCAACCCATATGGAATTAAAATAAAGTAACTGAGTAAATGTCTCTGAAATATAGGATAAACTAGATCACCTTATTTCTTTTTCTTCAGAGGCCTTTGTAGTCACAAAAATTAATTGAGTTCTGTCTCTGACCCTGTATTTTTCCTCTCTATTCTCTTTTGGCTGACCTCCTTTCTTTTGTTTTTGTTTTTTTTTTGTTTTTTGTTTTTTTTTTTTTTGTTTTTGGGTCACACCCGGCAGTGCTCAGGAGTTACTCCTGGCTCCATGCTCAGAAATTGCTCCTGGCAGGCACGGGGGACCATATGGGGCACCGGGATTTGAACCGATGACCTTCTGCATGAAAGGCAAACGCCTTACCTCCATGCTATCTCCCAGGCCCCTGACCTCCTTTCTTCTTCATTCTCTCCTTTGTTCTTCTTTTCTCCCTTGTTCTTTTTTTTTTTTGTAATAGTAATTGCTTTTACTATTATGGAAACTAAAAGTCCTATTAACCTCTTAAATTCATTTATAAGTATTTAAATTCATTAACTATTGAGAAGCCAGCTGTCTAACATTTTTTTTCTCAACACATTCTAGAGTGCCATATTTACTAATTTTTGCTGTATATGACACTGATTTGGTAGCAAAATTCCTTTTCTACAGCAAGGTACTTATAACTTTTCTATTATCTTAGTGCTCAGCTTTATAACTGTATCACCTGTCCCCCTCCTATAACCATCTTTTTATTAATTCTTCATAAAAATTAACTTTTAAAAGAATAATCTTGCCTAAAGAAAAGAATGCTTTCACAAAATGTTTTCTCTTTGAAAACCAGATCACAATTTCTGTACTTCCTTAAATTACTGTAACCAGGCACCACCAGCCATGATCATAAAGCAACAAATATCTCTATCTGTATCTATAAGTTTAGCTGTATCTAGATATCTCTAAATCTTTAGATGTCCATTCCACCTCAGCTTAATCTCTGTAACTAAAAGACCAGGAAGAAGCATTAGAAAAGAAAGAAAATTTTTAGGAAGTCACAGAGTCGATTGAGCATTTTCGGACTGAGTCTGAAGAGTTAGTGGCTGGCTCATCATATGCATTTTCCTCATCTAATGTACTGGACCTGGCAGATGTGGGGGCTCTCCGGTCTTACACCAATAATAAGCTATAAATTATTGACCCTGGGGACTGGCTTCTAATTCAAGAATGTCACCACTGGGAAGACTCCTCCACCCTCTCGAGGCATGTGTCTGAAAGAATTTCTAGAACATGGCATAAATATTCCAAAATGAGAGATGCACATTAATGCACCAGAATAACACTAAGCTGCCCAGCATGTATGTCATCACTCTGGTAAAAGACATGGCACTTTCAGTCCACTATACGGGAGCCATCATGACTTAAACAGAGGGGATATGTGCACTCATCATTTTGTCTCAAGTCCCTGTGCCCTGTGCCAGGTGACAGATATGGGGCTCCACATGTGTAATCCAACCCCAGAAAAACAGGTCTCGAGCAGGGATAGCAGCAGGAAATAAACCAGAGCAAGCTTGAGAGGGTAAAAGATGTGAGGTCAGGGAGTTTTAAAACCTCCTGAACAAGAGAGAGCTGTTCCTGCATGCTAAAGTCAGCAGTCTTTATTCCACTCAATTCACCCCCAGGTAGGGGAGAGGGTCTTATAACAAACAAAGTATTAATATGGATGGAACTAATGCAAGCTAGGTGAGTTTTTACAATTCAAAAGTCTGGGGTGAAGGGCAAAACTATGGAGGGCAGAAGTCTCTGTATAGGAATAAAATTAGGTGTTACCTAATAACAGAGAATAGTTCTGTAGCAAAGTGTCTTCCTAGCAAGCTTGAGCTTCAGAGTTTGATCCTGGCACTATTTGACATGCACCCTGTGATCCTAATGAATTCTACCATTTCCAGACCTACAATAAAACAGGTGCAATTGCTAGACAGTGCAAGCATTAATACAACAAAGCACTGTGGCAAGCACTGCAATCAAATGTGTGATTCCATACATCTCGAGAAAACAGCAACAAAGAGATGGCAACGGAAATAACTATTATTTTAAGCAGAAGAACATATAAAAACGTGACCCAAGAGCTATAGAGATAGCACAGAGATTAAGGTTGTCTAGTATGTAATAACCTAGTTCTCTATCTCTAGCACTGTGTATGGGTCCCTAAACACTGCCTGGTGTGGCCTAATTCTCCCCCAAAATGTGACCACTATTTGCATGCCAATGGGAGCTAATACAGTATCATGAAAAAGTGATGAGGAACTCCAATGGCACTCATGTAAAAGCATTAATTTACTACCTCCATCTAGTAATGATCCCCACCTTACAGTAAACCCCCATTAATGCAGTAGGAGTGGGGACCATGCTGAATGAAGATCACAGCAGCCATCTAGGATAAAGACTCTAGAAAACTGTGAATCAAGTACACCCTCAACTTGAAAACAAAAGAACTTTAGGCAAATAATATACTTAAAGGTGAAAGACAGTGTTGGCAAGGTATATAAAGAAAAAGGCCCACTGCTGATGGTTTCTGTGGAAAACAATAAGCAGATACTTAGAGAAAGAAAAATGGAGGGCCTGAAGAGATAGTTAAGCAGGTGGGAAGAGCACTTGCCTTGCATGCAGACAATGAGGTTTTGATTCCCCAAATCCCATAGGATCTCCAGAGACCCAACAGGAGTGATGCCTGAGCACAGAGTTTGAGTCAGAAATTAGCACTAAACATGACCAGAAGTAGTCTAAAACACAAAACCAAAAAAATACATAAAAATAATTAAAATGGGTGGGCCGGAGTGATGAGGCAGTGGTAGGGCATTTGTCTTGTACACAACTGACCCAGGACGAATCATGGTTCTATTCTCCAGTGTCCCTTAGGTTCCCCAAGCCAGGAGCGATTTCTGAGCGCATAGCCAGGAGTAACCCCTGAGTGTCACCAAGTGTGGCACAAAAATAAAAAAATAAAAAGTTAAAATGGTATGCCATGTGCTCTCATAGTAATACTCCTAGGCATTTATCCAAGGATGTAAAAAACACTAGTTCAAAAGGGTAGGTGCATCTCTATGCTTATGACACATACAACCAACCTAATAATACTCCACAGAAGAGTGCAGAAAGATGCTATGGTCTAAAAGGAATACTAACCTAATGCTTTTTAGTTTAGATTACTTTTTATTTTTTGTGTGTTTTGTTGTTGTTGTTGTTTTACCCGGCAGCACTCAATTTCTCCTGGTTCTGCACTCAAAATTTACTTCTAGCAGTCTTAGAGATACTAGGAATTGAACCTGGGTCAGCTGCACGTGAAGCAAATACCCTACCTGCTCTGCTATTGCTCTGGCCCCTATGCCACTTTTTAAAAATGTGTATCTCCCACTCCTAGGGTTATACCCTAGAATACAGAAATACAATTCAAAAATGCTCTCTGCATTCCTATGTTCACCACAGCACTATTTACAATAGCCAGAATCTGAAAACAACCCAGGCGCTGACAACAGATTGAATAGATAAAGAAACTGTAGTGCATCTACACAATGAATATTATGCAGCAGTGAGGAAAAAATGAAGTAATGATACTTGGTTATACATGGATGTATATGGAGATTATTATCTGAGTGAAATGAGTCACTAGACAGAATAATCTCACTCGTTTGTGAGGTATGATAATAATATCCAGAGACAATAGAGATGAGGGTCAGAAGAACCAGTCCATCGTAGGAAGCTTGCCACAAAGAGCAGTGAGTGCAGTTAGAATAAAGAAGGGTTCTTACCAACTAATGATAAGACAAAAGCAGAAGACCGGTCACACTTTGGGCTGTGCAAAAGCCAAGAACGTGATCTACAGAAGACTGGCAGATAGAACCACGGCTGGGCAATATGTAAGCTGGGACCAGCAAGAAAGCCCTAGTCTAGGGTTTGTCCTACGACCTGCATAACAACCATGATCTCTAATCCCAGAGACCTGCACAACAACCATGATCTCTAATCCCAGAGACTTGACTGAGACAATTGCAACTGAATGGGTCTTCAGGAAACATAACAAAAGAGATTTCCCAGGATCCAAAAGACGATCCTCCACCTGAGGATCATCGCAAGGCCCAAGACCACCAACCGCAAATGACAGATCAAAATGACACTGAGGAAACAGAACTTTTGAAATCACGAACAAAGACTTCATCGTAAGTAACTTCTACTCCTTGACCTGTGCAGAGACTGAGACCTCTAGATACAAAGGTCTGATATCATTATCCAGATCAGAGCAGAAGTCTTCCATACAAAACGAAAACATCAAGGAGAGAGCAAATGAACTTGAAAGGAGTCTATAGATAATCCCATGATGATATATTCCAAGGGGGAAGAAACCCTGTATCTCTTAGGCCAAGGGAATTCCCTTTTCGAATTACCCCAATTTTTAATGTGCCTATGCAGAAGGAAAAAAGGGGGGGGAGGGACGGAGAGATAGCATGGAGGTAAGGCATTTACCTTTCACGCAGAAGGTTATCGGTTGGAATATCAGTGTTCCACTTAGTCCCCTGGCATGCCAGGAGCAATATCTGAGCATGGAGCCAGGAGTAACCCCCTGAACACTACCGGGTGGGACCCAAAAACCACAAAAGAGAGAGAGACAAGAAGCTCAAAACTATTTTTTTCTCTTCTTTCTTTCTTTTTTTTTTTATTTATTTTTCTTATTACTATTTTATTTTTCTCTTATCTAGTTTTTGTCGACCTTCTTATTTTGGTGTAGCTATATAAGTAATAGTCCACTATTTTACTTATATACTTACTTTTTCTTTCTTCTCTTCTTTTGGATTTTTTGCGCTCTGTCATGTTTTCTATCTCAAGACCATGGCAATTATGTGGTGCATATCTTTATTGCTGCAGGGCTCACTAGATGTCTTATTTGATATGTCTTTGTAAAATGTTGAGGTGTTTCACTTTTCTTTTCCCCTTCTTTCAAACTGAGGATGAGAGCTGCTAGAAGGACTCTGCCCATTGTAGGCATACTTAATTTTTACCCCATTCTATTACTGTCCTCTTCCCCAAACAAAACCACAAAACTCGAACTATCTAATCCTGCCTCCCAATTACAAGGAGAAGCAATGGAGACACCAAGCCCAATCAGATATAAGATCACTAAGTAATAAACCAGAAACAGAGGGAGTCACTCAATCTAGGAACCCCCGGGGAGAGGGTGGAGGATAGGGGAGGCAGAATGGGAACGGAGGTGGAGGGAGGACAACTCGGTGATGGGAATTCCCCTGATTCAATGTTTATATGTAACTGGAATATTACTGTGAATGACATGTAAACCACTATGATTTAAAAAAAAATGAATAAAGAAGGGTCCAATATGGCAATGATAGTTGGAACTGATCACTCTAGCCAAGAACTGGATGCTGAAAATTGATAAACTGAGATGTATGACACCCCTTCATTAAAAATAGTGCAAACTACACTGTAAAAAAAGGGGGAGGGAGAGAGAGAGAGAGAGAGAGAGAGAAAATGCTTGCCCCAGACATAGGCTGAGATGGGGGAGGTGGGAGGAAATGGAAAAGTGCACTGGTGAAAGGTGGCATATATTCTATAACTGAAACCCAACTATGAACTATTTTGTAACCATGGCATTTAAATAAAGCAATCATATTTAAAACAACAAAAAATTTATAAAAATTAATACCGCGTATCTCAACAAATGTACAATTTGGATGCCCCTGACTCCTCAAGACAGACCTTGAACCTAGCATGGCAGAGTATCTGCTTACAAGCAGGCTCTGAAGCAAGACAAACTTAAACAGTCTCCACATGTGTGCTTCCCTTCACTGAACTGGAATGAATTCTTCAAAGTCATCCAGAGTTAACAACCACAGTGTCCAGCATTTTCCTCCACAGAAAATGTAATTTTTAAAAAATTTTTTCTTTCCTTTGATGTCATTCAAGTGTTATAGAGAAACACAGTGATTATTGGCTTAAATGATTAACACTAAAAACAACATAACAAGCAGGCTTAAATATTCTCATGAAGTAAAGCTTGAGTTACTTCACACCTTTTTTATTTTTAACAGAAATCTTATATTTAAAAAAAGAGCATTAGGATATAGTTCAAATGTTGTCATCTGCTCAATTCAGATGCTATAAAACATTCACTCCTCATTTCTAATCTTAGGTATCCTAGAGGAAAACTTGATACAAACCCTAAATTACAACATAGTCATCTCACCACAACTCCAGATGTCTGGTGAGTTTGCTTTCATATAGGAAGGAAGTATTTGGAACAAAGCCTTTAATTTAGACTTTGAGTAATAAAATAGGACCTGGAGAAATTGTAAAACTTTGCTTGTCTTTTGAGTTGCCTATAAACTTCCCTTATTCCAGTGTTCTTTATCCTCTTCCATCCTAGGGCAGTCCCAATACTTTCTACACCCCCTATGAGCCACTGACCCCAGTTTCCCTTATCACAACAGAAAAACATGAAACAAACACTATTCCAGTATTTTGACTAACTTTGTAGCTTCCAGTAGCTATGAGAAAGTTTCACCTTTGTTTGGTCTTGGTTTGATTAAGGAGCAATGCTTTTCATTTTTTGCTGAGTCTACCAGGAAAAAAAATGGCTTTAATAGCTACAGCATGCCATAGTCAGAATATTTAATAGGTTACTGGAGCTCGTCTTTGCCCTCTCCACAGTTGTAAATTTAATTATTTGTAAACCAAGAATCTCAAGTTCCCAGGATCCAGATCCCATTTTCATGATGTCTAACTCCTCCTGTTAGATATGCTCAATCTTGTCCTGCAGAACGGAGAACTGTTTGTGTCTTTATACCCCAACAGTCTGTTCCTGAGGCCTGGACTTCTTGTGAAGGCCCTAGATCATGTGAAGGGGAAATAACTTCCAGAAATGTCAGGGGAAAGAAGGGCACATTGCTGGCTAAGTTATATTCATGGACTTCCAAACAAAACAGACTAATGAGTAGCACTCCCGCCCCACCCCTACCAAACCAACTTATGTAAGATTCAGCACTTATGAGCAGGGGAAGGTCATGGAGGAAGCCTATTTAATAATAAACACTAACTAGTAACAGTACCTATTAACAGGTAACAAGTGCAGTCTGTCAATGATTATACATAATATGGGATTCAAGAATGAAAAAGTTCTAATAATGGATATTAAATTTAATAATAATCCTATGTTAGGGCTGGAGAGATAGCATGGAGGTAAGGCATTTGTCTTGCATGCAGAATGTCGGTGTTTTGAATCCCGGCCTCCCCTATGGTCCCCTGTGCCTGCCAGGAGCAATTTCTGAGTGCAGAGCCAGAAATAACCCCTGAGCGCTGCCAGGTGTAACCCAAAAACCAAAAAGAGAAAAACAAAATAATAATCCTATGTTGACTACTTACAATTAATACTTATGAAAATGCAACATATAAGCTTCATATTATAAAATATGTCTTTTTTACTGTGGTTTAGGTAACATGATTGTAATAGTGTTCATGGTTATGACTTCAATGTGTTAATATCACCACCAAAATGCCAGAGACCCTCCATCACTGCCTTATGTCCCCTGTCACTGCTTGAGCAACTCTTCCTTTCCTCCTATGCACTCTGCTACCCAATGCTTGTATTCTATTTTGCAATCAAAGGACAGAGTTTATCATCATTCCGTATTATTCATTCCCTTGTTTCGTTTCTCTCTATAGCACAATGAAAGACCATCTGGAATTTATTCTTCTCCTTTCTGACCTATTTTGCTTACCATGATGGCCTCCAGTTCAAAAGGAAGTATCACAATTAACTTTGAGTTTTACTTTAATGCAGACTGCAACCTTTCCTTCCTCCTCTAATCCTTTTTGTTGCATTTGCTGTAGATTGCAAATGCAAGATGGTGATGCTTCTAAAAACTTCTTTTTTTGTTTTTTGGGTCACACCCAGTAGGGCTCAGGGGTTACTCCTGGCTCTCTGCTCAGAAATCACTCCTGGCAGGCATATGGGATGCCAGTATTCGAAACACTGACCTTCTGCATACAAGGCAAATGCCTTACCTCCATGCTATTTCTCCAGCCCTCGTGAAAACTTCTTTATGGTTATGGTCTGGGGATTGCTATTGCTAAGGGACAAAACTGCCTGCCTCGCAAGCATCATCCCACCAGTTTGACCTTCAGTGTGCCCATGTATTCAATCAGTGTGGTCTCAGAGACTTTGTGGGACATAAATACACTGTAGCCCACAATGCTAAAAACTGTGTGATGTCTGGAGCACCACAGTCAAAGTATGTAGGAGCACTCACATAATGTGTGAACCCCTCAGGATCAGAGAGTTAGAATAGAAATTAAGGTGCATGTGGCCAGCCCAGTTCATTCTCAGCACCATATATCATCCTGAATACTGCCAGGAGTGACCCCTGAGCACATAGCAAAGAATAAGTTCTAAGCACTTCTAGGGGCCCCCTCCCATTACAATAATAAGTAACAATAAAAAAATAACAGTAATAACAATGATATAAACAGTTAAAAATAAAACTAGTTTTTTTGAGCTAGGGATGAAGTTCAACTAGGAGAACACATGCCTTGCATTTGTAACACCTGAGTTTAAGCCCCCAAACAGCAGGAGCCCCAACCACCACTAAGTATGTCCTTCCCCTTGACAAAAGAAAAAAAAAAACACTTATTTGAAAGCAATTACCAAGACATCATGCTGACACACTAGAAGACAGGTCCCACTTCTCATACTGTCCATCTTGTAATCAGAGTACTTCTAGCCTTTCCCAGGGCCAAATTATTCCGTACCCAGTTACTAAAATGAATCCACTAAAATAACATTTTGGTTGGGCCAGAGAGATAATAAAGCAGGCAAGGACACTTGCCTTGTACATGACCAACCCAGTTTTATTACCCAGCACCCTGTTTAGTTCCCTGGGGCCTGCCAGGACAGATTTCTTAGCAAGAAGTCAGGAGTAAGTCCTGAGCACTACCAGGTATGGCCCCAAAACTCCAAACCAAAAAAACAAACAAATAAATAAAATTTTGATATTGGTTCTCAGACCACACCTGGCAGTCTGTGCTACTGGGCTACTTCCAATTTGGGTTGCTCCTGGCGATATTCAGAGGACCATGTGGTATCAGAGATCTAACCTGAGCTTCCTGAATGCAAAGTATGTGCTACAGCTCCCTGAGCTATCTCTAAGGTGCAGAAAACATTTTTCAAGTTAAAGCACAACTAACTTCCCAAAGCAGAATGAAACCTAAATTTCCAAATGGGTCAAGGAGATGTTCAAATTAATTTATGATAATAGAAATGAACTTTCAACTAGCAGATATCAAGTATCTTTTCTTCATTTGATACAGAAAAACACATCCTATATATCTGTGGTGGACAAGCAAGGTGATAATACATTTCAAAAGAAAAAACTTGGCAATACTATTCAAAATAGAAATGCAAGGATCTATTCCTAGGAATTTAACTTATAGACTCGCTCGCTCACTTGACCCAACATGGAATTAGTTATTTGCTGCCTAACTATATAGTAACTATTAACACTACTAACTACTAACACTAAACACTGGTCTAATACACACATGCGCGCGCGCGCGGCACACACACACACACACACACACACACACACACACACACACACACACACACACACACACACACACCTCATAGGATTCCCAGAAGCCCTAAATTCGATGGGAACTATTAACATGTGAGCCATAAAATAGAGGAACTAAGCGATCAAGGGAAAGTAGCCCTAGATCACCAACTGATATGGAGTCAGGGTTTGAATCCAAGTAGCAGAGATTCAGTCAGTGCCTGTTCTCTTAACTCTCAAAAAATGAACTAAACCATAGAAATGTCTCTCAGTTAGCTGCATACAAACTATTTAAGTCCATCTAAAGAATAACTTTACATTTAAGTTCTTTCATTCTCTTCCCCTTTTTCCCCTTTGAGGACAAATTGAGCTGAATGACTTATTTCCAAAAACAGAGTGTGGCAAGGACAAAAAAAAAAAAAAAAAGTGAGAAGTGAGCAATAGTAGAGATGCCCAACAAGCACTACTTTAACTGAGTGGCCATCATCATGCAGTCAGATAAACATTACATTTTTCTCTCATCTCCTGAAAACAAAGGCAAAGCAACTCTTTGACAGTATTTTCAAAACTCCACTGTCCATTTCTTTTTTTTTTTTTTTTTCGGTTTTTGGGTCACACCCAGCAGTGCTCAGGGTTACTCCTGGCTCCATGCTCAGAAATTGCTCCTGGCAGGCACGGAGGATCATATGGGGCACCGGAATTCAAACCGATGACCTTCTGCATGAAAGGCAAACACCTTACCTCCATGCTATCTCCCGGGCCCCCACAGTCCATTTCGAATCATGAGAAGAAACATCAGACAAATCCAAGTTGAAAGACACTCTATAGACTACATCTAGCCATTACTGTCAAGGTTATCAAAAATGCCAAATGGAAAAGACTGAGAAACTGTCAGAAACTAAGGAGACATGACAACCGAACAAAAAAGTGTCTTCCAGAAAAGATGCTGAGATAGAAAAGGATATTCATGGAAACACGGTTGTTAACCCTGGTAAGATCTCTAAATACTTACACACAGGCAATATGGGTTTTGACAAATGTGCCACAGTAAGATGATTGCATCAGGGCAAAATGAAACTGGTAAGGCAAACAAGTGAATTTTTGTGCTATTTATGTGACTTTCCTGTGGATCTAAAATTATTCCAAATAGACAAACAAAAAAACCCAATTAAATAAAAAAAAAAAGAGGCTAGAGATGCAAGCAGTTCAGTATTGCAGTGCCTGCTTTAAGTGGTGAATGCCTTAAATTGACCCCTAGTATTGATAAAAGTTATTTTGCAGGTTGGAGAGACAATACAGTGGGAAGAATGTTTAGTTTGCTTGCAATTGGCTTACATTTGATCCCCAGTAGCACCTGAAGTCCCAAGTCCTATCAGAAATGAATTCTTGGGCAAGAATAGGCATAGTGTCTCAAAACAACAACTACAATATTAACACAATGTGTTAAAATAACACAAATAACAAAGCATAAATAAATTTTTGTAAATAATACAAACTTATCTAAGTGGAAAAAGGCACAATATAAATACAGGTACAGTAACGTTATTTGTATAGCAAGGATGAGAAGCACATGAAATATAAAACTATTTCTAGAAAGATACTCTGATGACATTGGTGATGAAGGAGAAAACTCCATAGGCAAGGAACAGATATAAAAGGCTTCTTAATGTGCCCTCACATACTACTTAAACTGTGAAATATAAATGTATTACCTATTCCAAAAAAATGAACATTTTAACATTTTAAAATAAAAAAGGATAACAAGGACCAAATCAAACTTTAATTAGAGTAACTTCTAAAAGATAAGGGAAAAAACAATTCCCTTATAATCCTTATAATACAATCCATGTATTATATTTTCTAACACAAATCCCCTTCCTTGCTTTTTCCACAGCCATATTTTCCTCAATGCACTGCAAACCTTTCATTCTAGCTAAATCAGTGTGATCACCAAACACAAGTCAACATCTTGTTCTTCAAATCCATACTTTTCCTAGAAAAATTAGCTCTAACCTTAAAAATCACCCAGCTTTGGAGACCAGAATGATAGTACAGAACTTAGGGCATTTGCCTTGAACAAGGCTGAGCTGTGTTCAATCCCTAAAATCCCATATGGTCCCCTCAGCACTGCCAGGGAATTTTCCTGCATGCAGAACCAAGAGTAAGCCTGAGTACAAATTTTAAATTATTTAATATCCCATACATTTTATGATTAAACCATAGTAAATATAGATACTCATGCCATTACTACTCTTACACCCCAAAACCCAGAATAAGATCAAGAACTCTGAGTACCACTGGGTGTGGTCCTCAAACTAAATTAAAAAATTTCTAATCTAAATCTAAGAATTCCCACCCCTACCAAAACAAAATGGTAACAAAACTTTCAAAAGAATTTCTAAACCATTTGTGGGATCACAATTTAATCTGATGTCTCAAGGAGCATTTTTATGATTTGTACATTCCTCTTAGAAGGTTTGCAAAAATGTGAAATCAGTGTTTCTGAATCTGGTCAAATAAAATGTAACCCAAGCAAACTTCAAAATAATACACAAAACTCTTTAAAAACTAGCTGACAAAGACAGGTTCCTTTTTAAAATGACTCTACAAGAAGACATCAAAATATAATCCAGATTGTCTCTGGCAGAGAACTGTACTTCCCAGCTCTTGCCAACACATACTCTATCACACAAGTTTATTATTATTCCTCTTTATGACCTTTAGCTGGCCCCTCTCCTTTACCTTGTCAAGTTGGAAATGAAATAAAGCTTAATCAATTATTTAGGTAAAGAGATTATGAACAACACAGCATTTAAAAAAAAAACCAACAAGTTACTCTTAAGCATAAGCATTAAGACACATTAACAATTTTCTATTTGTATTTCAGTAATGGAAATCATTAATAAATAAACAACCTCACCTCCTACATTGGTTTTATTTTTCCATACATTAGAATTTCATTCTACTGCATGTTTCATTTGTTATTTGTTATACTTAAGGGCACACTGGCTCATCCCCAGCAAGAAACAGGAGAAATGAAAGAACGAGGGACAGGACTGATGGGTTCACCAACTGAACCTCAACAGAAATAATTCCTGAGTCTGCATTTCTTCCTCTATTAAAGTGGGGAGTGACAACTGGATATCTCTGCAAGGCGAAGAGGGAAAATTAAATCAAGGTGAAATTTGTAAACTGCCTCATTAATGGCTCAAATAGTCCTTCAATATGAATTCTCTACATGTTAGTTCTACTCTGTTTTCACAGGTAAGGAAACAGAAATTGGGTTGATCACTCACTCAGGCAATGGTCTTTTATTAAGGACAATACACTGTAAAAATCAAAATTAACTTAGGGCTTAATGTTCATGAACCATACAGTCTTGAAATAAAGGCAGCACTTCATGTTCACCCTTGATGGGCACTCATTATAGGCCAAAAAATTAATAAGTTGAACATCTATTACAAACCAAGTATCATACAACTTTCTTTTCTCCTAACTACCCTGCAAAGTAGGTGTGATTATTCTATGTTATTGAAAAAAAAAAAAAGTAAATGGTTCGGGGCCAGAGAGATAGCATAGTGGTAGGGCATTTGCCATGCAAGCAACCGAACCAGGATGGACAGTGGTTCAAATCCCGGCATCCCAGGAGTAACCCAGGAGTAACCCTGAGTACCACTGGGTGTGACCCCCCCAAAATAAAAAGGTCACTGGTTCAAAGTCATAAAGGTCATTAATGATAATGCTGGAATAATACAGGCCTGTTTATTTACTCTCTCCTACTATCCTGCCTCAAGAGTATAGGTATTTAGAAATCACCATCTACCAGAATTAAACTTTAAATGATGTAGGAACCGTTATAGGTCCTTATGATCTGATGGTGGAAATAGTCCCTAGGTCTGTGACCCTATATCCTTAAATATATGATTTAACTAACTCCAAATTCACATCTGTATAGCATATTAGAGTTAGGATTCCTTAGAGTTAGGATTCCTTATTTTTATATTTATAGAATCTATTCAAGTTTTTCACATATTAGACCACACCAATACTTTCAAGATTCCTGAGAGCTACACAACAGAAGCTTAAAGAAGTAACTTATCTGAGGTAAGTTATGTAACTAGAAGTCTAGGATTCTAAAAGGATGCCCATGTACTACATCTACAGAGTCATTTAATCATTTGTTTTTGTCAACGTATTAATACTGAAGAATGTGAAGTGTGAGGCCAGACGGATAGTAGAGTGGGTAGGGTGCTACCTTACCCACAAAAACTGACCCAGGTTCAATATCTCACATGGTCACACCTGAACACTGTCAAGAGTATTCTCTGAGCATCTCAGGGTATGGTCCAAAAACAAGAAACAACAACAACAACAAAAATGAAGAATGTGAAGTGGACATGTGGAAAGATGAAGATGACTTCAACTCTTTTCCCCCACCCACCAAAAAAAAAAAAAGGAAAAGGAAAAAAAAAGAAAGAAAACAAGAACTGAAAATTAACCCAAAAGTAAAAACCAGAAAAATCAGAGGAGATCTTTTAGTACTTTTCCCTTCCTAATTTGCCAGGTGACATCTAATGTTTATAGACCATTTTAAACTACTCCAGAATAGAGGGAAAAAGAAAATTTCCTAACTCAATCTTACAGACTTGCTTAATCCTGACACCAAAACCAGACAAGGATACCAAACTGAAAAAAAGAAAAAAGAGAGAGAGAAATCCAACCACATAAATATTATATTCCTCCTTTGTGAATATAAAGAAGTCTTAATTTTACTTTATCAAAGGGATGCATTTGGTGAAAGCCTTTTGCAAAATAAAAAACAATATGAATGCACACATATATACGTAGTTGAATATGTGAATATATACTGATGCATAATACATACAAAACATAAAAATATGGGTTTGGAAATACAGACTCCAAAATATAAACAATGGATACCTGAGACAGAACTGGTTGACCTTTGGTAATAGAGGAAAGAGTAAAGGTAGATTTTTGACCTTATAGAAATATAAATCAGAATAAGGATCTAAATATTCATTTGCTGGATCTCCTACACTTTGGATAATGAAAATAAAAACTTTTATTCATTCATTCATTGGGATTCTTAGTACTAGTGCTCATTATCATCCATTCCTTGCTTTAATTAATTTCTAATTTTTATCAGAAAGATTATCATTTCCTGCAAGTTTTAACTGCCTTTATTCTTTTTTTTTCTTTTTTTTTTTTTTTTCGGTTTTGGTTTTTCAGGCCATACCCATTAGATGCTCAGAGGTTACTCCTGGCTAAGTACTCAGAAATTGCCCCTGGCTTGGGGGGACCATATGGAACGACGGGGGATCAAACCGAGGTTGCAAGGCAGACACCTTACCTCTAGCGCCACCTCGCCAGCCCCAACTGCCTTTATTCTTTAAAAGAATCTGTTGTCATTCAATAAAGGTGAGTTGATTGGGGCATTCTGCTGGAAACCTACATGTAAAGATGAAAATGTGGCATACTGTCTCCATTAAGCCTCTAAAAATTGAGAATCTTGCATACCTGCTGTATCTGATATAAGGTAATAAAAAACCTGAAACATATACCTAATATTCCTGTATTTCAAGGTGAGACTAGAAAACTAACTTATTCAAAAGTAAAAGTGAGTTTAGTAGAACACACATCAAAAAAAATCTGGCGAAAAACTTAATTTTAAGATTAAAGTTATAAATAGAAAAAAGTTAGAATGCTGCAGGAGAAAAAACAGTATTCTCTGAAGAGTATGTTCTGGTATTAGGTTGGCTACAAAGTCCCTGTTATTAAATTCAATCCCTGTGACTGTTTCCCCATAGGAATTATGAAAACCATATCCAATTTATCAGAAGAGGAGGGAAAAATAATTTATTTTAAAAAGCACCAAATAATCTGATGAGTATGAAGGCGTGTGGCCAGAAGACCCACATCTGTTATTGCTTGGCTTAATGTTTTATTTATTTTCTCACTACTTTGTCCATTTTTAACCAAGCAAATTTTCTAACACAATTTAATTTTCATTTTAACTCTTCTTCACAAAGTGGGAAGAATGCTGTGAGCAGAGGCAGAAGACCAGAGTTTACAAGTAGACCTAACTGCTTCCTCTTAATCAAAGATATGATTCTTTTTTTGTTTTTGTTTTTGGGTCACACTGGACAGCCTCAGAGGTTTCTCCTGCCCCTATGCTCAGAAATCACCCCTGGCAGGCTCGGGGGACCACATGGGATGCTGGGATTCGAACCACCATATTTGTGCATGCAAGGCAAATGTGCTACCTCCTTGCTATCTCTCTGGCTCCTGAAAGATCTAATTCTTTAACGTTGCACCTTGGTTTCCTAGTAGTAATCTAGGCATAATTTCTTATAGGATTCTTTAGTCTTATGGGGTTTTTTTGTAGAGACTAAATGAGAAAAAGAAAAAAACATGAAAAACAAATTTATGAACTATAATAAATTAAATGGACATTTTCCCAAAGATGGCATACAAATGGTCATTACAAGCATGGAAAGATGCTCAATGTCATTACTCAATAGGGAAATATGAATGAAAGCCACAATGAAGTAGCACATCACATCTCTCAAGGATGATTCCCAACTAAAACAAACAAGTAAGTAGAGAAAATGGATCTCTCATACTTAAATAGAAGGAATGTATATGGTGCAGGAGCTAAGGAAAATAGTTGGCAGGGTTTCAACAACCATATGATCTAGCAATTCTGTGTCAAAGAACTGAAAACATATGTGTAAATAAAAATGAACTGCATATAGCAACATTACTCATAATACCCAAAAAGAGACAGCCCAAATGTCTAACAATTGTCAAACGGATAAGCAAAATGCAGCAAAGCCAACAAATGGAATAGTACTCAGGCATAAAAATGAACTAATTACTGAGGCCTGCAGAATATGAGCTAATTCTGTAAATAGTACAAAGGAACACATATTAAACGATTCTGTTCATATAACATTTTCAGAATTGGCTAATCTCTAAGGCAGAAAGTAAGCTAATCAACCTCAAATTAGAAGAGAGAACAGGAATAACAGTGGATGAATGAAATTGAGGCTTCTATTGTAGGACAATGGAAATATCTCTGAATAACTAAGGATTTTTTCCTACTTTGTAAATATACTCACCATTGAATTACACTCAAGTTGACTCCACTTTATGTATTATATAGCAAATAAAACTCTAAAAGAATTTTTCCTGCTACACTTCATTAGTAAATATTTGTCTTTTTTAAAGACACTATTGAGGTTGACTGTAACAAACATGAAAGCTCTTTGAAGTTAGATGTTAAACTGATGAATGGTGGTTTTAGAAAGGCACACTATTAATTAAGTCAGAGAATCTACAGATCAGCTTAATCTAGTATAGCTTCATTTCTTCAAAAGAAAAGTCCTTATTAATTAAGCCTTAATTAACTGTTTGGAAAGAGGAAACAAGAAATCAAACATCTTTATAGGTAAAAATATATTTTGCTATAAATGAGTGAATTACCTTTACAGAAACACCCATCACTCAACTAAATCTCAAGAAATTCAATTTTGAAACTTCTATTCACCTTATTTAGTTCGACATCCACTTTCTAAACTTTGAGATCCTGTTGTTGGATACCTAGGCCCACCATTAACTCATTTCATGGACCAATTATTCCTTTCCCATTATAATTCACAGGTTTAAAGTAAGTCAACTCTTTAACCAACAATCAATTCATTTTTTTAACATTGGGGAAGTTCAGTGAGTAGGCCCAATTTGTTGAAGGTCAAATTTAATCCTGAATGTCTGAATCAACATGGAATAAAATTATTTCCTGGAATTGGAGGGTTGTAAAAACAATCTATACCGTTGCGTAATGCTTTTATAGTCCCTTAGAGAAATGTTTTCACATATTCCGTCGCAGAAAGACAAGTCAGTCACCAACTTAGGTCCACACAAAGTGTTACATATAAAAGCTTCCTGGTCCTAGAACAAAGAAGCATTTTACTGCTCAAAGCAAAATAAAGCTATCTTCCTTCTATTTAGTATTGTTGCACGAAAATAGCATTCCAACCAAACCAGCTAGGGAACGGCAAGGACCCAAGGTAAGGAAACAAAGATAAACTGTTCCTGAGTCTGCATTCATTCGGGAGGTGTGTGTTGGGGAGCAGGGGTATGATGGGAGGTTGTGTTTCTTTTTTTTCTCATGCCAAAGAAAATAAAAGTTTGTAGGGCCAAATAAAACCTGGTGGAAGGTTTCCCTATCTGGGGGTGTTTTCGGTGGCAAATTTCATCTGTGTGCTTGGAAACACAGAGGGACTGAGAAGGAGGAGGAGGTGACCTGTCAAACCGCCGCTAGGGAGAAGCTCCTTCTGCAATGCTTGCAACTTCTCAGGGATAGCCAAGGGCTGCAAAAAAAAAGATGTCAAAGTACCGGGCAAGCACTGGGGATGTCTGGGCAAGGCAAATCCCCGCCGTGCACGCCCCTCCGTGCACGCCCCTGGGCACTGCTAGGCCAGGTTGACACCCAGCACCGGTGCCCAGGTGTGTGTGTGTATGTGTGTGTGTATGTGTGTGTGTGTGTCTGTCTGTATGTGTATCTGTGTGCCTCAGATCTAGAGGCTGGGGGGAACAGGCATGTCAGCAAACGTGTGTGTATGTGTGTGTATATTGTGTGTCTCGGATCTAGATCCTGGGGGAAACAGCATATGTGTGTGTGTGTGTATCTGTCTGTCTGTCTGTCTATGTGTGTCTGTGTTGTGCGTGTGTCCAGATCTAGACCTGGGGGGAACAGGCATGACACAGACACACATAGACAGACAGACAGACAGA
>PVKC010009169.1:0-27202 GCA_004027635.1 Crocidura indochinensis
AAAAAAAAAAAAACCCCAAAACAAAAACTCAGACTATACTAAAAACAAAGACTATGAACAAATTCCTATGCACACTGCATATATTTTATTTTGAAGTGAGGAAACAAAATGGGAACAAATACAATATATGGCCCATAGGCTGTAGTTTGTGGACTCCCTCCCCTGGGTCTGACACAGGGAAGGATGAGAGAGAAAAACAGAAAAACTAACCAAAAGAAAGGAAAAGAAAGATGGGAAAACTGGATCCCTAAGATTAAAGAGCTCTGCAGCTATTCCAGGTTATAATCAGGTGGAAGCTGAACTTTAGTAAAAGCTTTAGTAAACAATATGTTGGCCAAAAGGTAGGGAAAATTATTGTATTCAAATGATTTCTCAAAAAGTGCGGTCACTGACTAGTAGCAACAGATCTCAAGGGAACTTGTCAGAAATAGATATTCTTGGATTTCACCCAAACCTGTTTACTAAGCACAAAATTCTAGAGTTTGGACTGCAGAAGATGTGTGTTAGCAGGCCCTATACCCCACTCCGACATTCAATAAATATCTTGGATTTCATATGCTGAGAACTGAATTTTGGAATAACAGGGACTAGACTAACCTATCAATACAAACCAAGCTAAGAAAGAAACAATGGTTTTCAGATATTGGACAGAGCATGGCAACATAGGACAATAATTGCTCAGAGAAGGAGAATTATTGAGGTGACCTTGAATTGTCTAAACTCAGACTATGGATTTAGGAAGCCCTAAATATTCTCCTCCCCCTGATGCTCATTTGGCTTATGCACTTTCCATTTTATTGCTTGCTCCATGCTTCTACTCTTGTATACCTTTTCCTGCTCCTTTATTATTTTTTTTTATAGAGCACTACTCATCTTACAACACATTCTACAATTAGCTGCTTAGTCATGATCATGGGTCTTCTCTCTCATTAGAAGTTGGCTTTTGAAGGGTAAATAGCTTTTTTATTTATTCTGTTCACAGACGTACTCTATACCCTTATATGAGTCTTTTTCTCAACTAGGGTGCCCCAAAATACCTATCAACTGTTGGATGAAAGACTTCTTCTGGGTCCCCAGGTTCATGAGTGATGAACTTAGATGCTGAGAATGAATCTTACACCACTGAATCTCAACTATCTTTGCCAAAGAAGTAACACAAGCAACCCAATAAATATTCATCTTTTCTTTTAAAGTGAGCACTCATTTGTGGAATATATAAAAAAGATAGTATGGTATTAATATCCAGAGAAAATAGACACAAGGGTCAGGAGGACACGTCCATGATAAGGAAATGCAGTTAGGGCAGAGAAGGGGCCACGATGAAAATGATAATGAGAAATGATCACTCTGGAAAAGAACTGGGTGCTGAAAGGCAATCAAGTGATATGCATTATACCCTGCAATAATAATATTGCAAACCACACTGTCTAAAAGTAAAGCAAGAGAGAGAAAGAGAGAGAGAGAGAGAGAGAGAGAGAGAGAGAGAGAGAGAGAGAGAGAGAGAGAGAGAGAGAAAATGTCTTAAAAAATGTCTGCCACAGGCTGGTAGGGAAGAGGGCATGGGGGAGGGGAACTGGGGATCCTGGTGTCAGGAAATGTGCACTGGTGAAGGGTGTTGTACATTGTATGACTGAAACTCAATCATGAACAGCTTTGTAACTGTGTATCTCATAGTGATTCAAGTAAAACATTTATTTATTAAAAACAATCAAAGAAAAATTAGAAATGTTTAAAAAGGAAAAGCAAATAAAAATGAGAGTGCTTCATAATAAAAATTTAAAAAAAATTTATAAAATGAGAGTGCTTGTGGGGGCCCGGGAGATAGCATGGAGGTAAGGTGTTTGCCTTTCATGCAAAAGGTCATCGGTTCGAATCCCGGTGCCCCATATGGTCCCCTGTGCCTGCCAGGAGCAATTTCTGAGCATAGAGCCAGGAGTAACCCCTGAGCACTGCCAGGTGTGACCCAAAAGCAACAACAACAAAAAAAAAAAAACAAAAGAAAATGAGAGTGCTTGTGGTCAGAAAGTGCCTTACATGCTGCAGACATGGTATGTTTGATCCCTTGCACTGCATAAGGCTGCCAGAGCACTTCCAGGAGCAAACCTTAAGTGTAAAACCAGAAGTAAGCCTTAAGCATAACCAGCTGTCTTCTAAACATTTTATTTCCTTCTCCAGGGTGAAAACCCTGTTATTTTCCACTGGCCTTAACATTATGTTTTAACATATTGAACTACGGAATTGAACATGATGATGATTGTGGAAAATGATGATGATGATTAAAGATGCCTCTGATATCCAGTAGTTTAGGATATCCTCTGAGTTTTTTATTTAGCATATTGACTTGGTTGACCAATGTCACTTCAGTGTCATTCTGGCAAGCAAATATCAAAATGATTTTTCAGTCTATCTTGCAGTCACTCTTGAGATTTCAAGTTTCCAAGTAATTTGCAATCTACCTTGATAATTCTTGTCATTTTCTAACATTTACTGTTTTCTCATCAGATATACTTCTTACTCACAAATGTTAATTCTTAAGGAAAAACATTTTAAGGCCTGAAAGATAGCATGGAGGTAAGGCATTTGCCTTTCATGCAGGTCATTGGTTTGAATCCTGGCATCCCATATGGTCCCCCGAGCCTGCCAGGAGCTATTTCTGAGCGTGGAGACAGGAGTAACCCCTGAGGAAAAAAAAAAGGGAAAACCATTTTATCTCATTAATTGATAAATACAGTTACTTCTTGAGTGCATCAGTAGAAAATACATTACCTATTCATTAAGATAATATATAGCTCTTGAACTTGATAAAGTCTGTACTTTGCCTAAATTATCTCCTAGCCCCTTTGAAAAATATATGAGCCCCAATTTGGGAAGTTTTTAAGATGCTAGAATTCTCTAAAGAGTGACAGAGCAT
Organism: Crocidura indochinensis; assembly: GCA_004027635.1. Lineage (NCBI taxonomy): Eukaryota > Metazoa > Chordata > Mammalia > Eulipotyphla > Soricidae > Crocidura > Crocidura indochinensis. Next base: position 2,912 of record PVKC010009169.1, read on the forward strand.
GACAGAACGTGCAGTGGAATATACATAGTCATTGCTCAATACGTGTGATTAATAAAGGCATAAGCATTGCACGGTGTCATTTCAGCTAACTGGTTGTTTTAAAAGTGCAAACTAGCTTTTGTCTCTGGAAAACAAACATTTCTATTCAGACAGAGAAACCTTGAGAACAGATTGAAGCTCAAGTGTCTACTTTTTAGCATGATAGTCCCTGAGCATGTGGATTTCTTAAATGAAGTGATTATATGTGATGAATTCAGTCACTAATCAAGCCTTTCTGATCCAGAAGGGGAGACTTCAAAGTTACCAACTTGAAGAAAGGTACTCATTTTTTAACATACTGATTGGCAAGGATGCCAAACTGATGCACCAAAAAGAACCCCTCCCCCCACATACCACATTTAAAGGTTTGGTTTCCACAAAAGATGCTCCATGTCACTCTGGCTTCGACATAGGATCTGTACAGAAACCAGGATCTCTCACTGCAGAAACCTGATTGTGATAACCATGATTATGGAGGCATTTTACTGGAACTACAGAGAAAGACTTTGGGGTTGGACAACCAAGTATGCCTGAAGCCTGTAGTTGGTCTTATGCCAGGATGCTTCATTGGTAAGATCTCCCTTTTTTATGCCAAAGATTTTTCCTTTTTATTTTCCGCATATTTTGCTGTGCCTATGCAAAAAACAAAACAAAACCAAAATAAAAATAAAACAAAGCAACAAAAAAACCCTCCCAAAACCAAAAACAATATTTCAAAATAAAGCAAACCAAAACAACCAACCAACCAATCAACCAAAAAAGAACCTGCAACACAAAGACTTAGTTTCTTATTGTATTTTTTATCTTTTATCTTTTAAATTGGGGATCCCATCTTTTTCATAGAGCCTTGGGACAGGGATTAGTTTATTTTACCACATATTCCTGCATTTTCCTAGAAAATTAAGAGGAAAGAAATAAAGGCTGGGGGCCAGGGGCAAGTGGTCTTAGATGCATTGATGGGGAAATAAATAAGGACAGAATAAATGTACAAGGCAAAGTCAATGATAATATAATTAAGGGACTTAAACTTTAGCAATCTACACTTAGAGGGGCCTTTTATACTGACAGGCCAGGGAGCAAAGGGTGGTGGTATAGGATGCATTCTGGGCTCATTAGTTCAGGGAGGTTGACACTGGTGGTGGAAAAGGCCCTGACTCATATTATATCTGAAATTCAACTATAAAGGATTCTGTAGATCATAATTGCTTCAATAAAATAAAATAAAATGAAAAGTTTGGTTTCCAGTCTTGAGCACATTTTTGGAATTACCAGGTTTGCAGTTACCCAAGTTAGATGAAAAATAGCTCTTCACTTTCCTGCTCTCTTTACTGCCTGCACATAAGAGGGTGGTTCAGAAACTAGTTGTTAGAATAAGATCAAAGGGTCATTGAAGGAGGTACACCTGCAGTTTTAAGGTTTTCAATGGAGACACACACATAGCTTTCATTCACCCAGGGCATGAGGCTCCATGGACAAGAACAAAACTTTATGCCCATAGAAAGTTGGGTAACCAAGGGCTCTACTAGCTTCTCTGTTATGAGAGGGAAAATCCTATTCCTATCAGCATGGACTCAAGCCTCACCTTTCAAAGAGGAAGAGACAAAAGTGAAGGAGAAGAACACACCTAAACCTCCAACAATTCCCTACTACGAGCTGGGAAAGTTATTCAATAATTTTTGCAACCCATCCAGCACACATTTATCGCTGACTATCATGTCAGACTTTGTGTATCTCTGGAGATGACAAGGTAGGTGAGGTCCTTGTACTTAGAAGTTTTAATTTTTGAATAGAGATGGAAAACTATAAATGGGCTAAAAGAAGAAAAAAAGATCCAAAGGAAAGTAGATGAGAGGAGTGGGCTACCATTATGAATGATCACACACTTTCTCTTTTCCTCCAGGTTTTCTGTTGAGCTGACTCTAAGCACAATGGTCAGTTGGTCATTGCCGGAAAGAACAGCAACTCTTCAAAGAGTCAATGCTAAATGAGTTTAATGGATGACAAAGTCACATTATCCCCGTGTTTTAGCAACATCCAGCATTCAGCTACAATCAAGGCACTTGAATTGACTATGACTGTTCATGAAACACGGCAGCCTTCTTTCAGGATCAGAATTTAAAATTCATCCCAAATGAACAGTGCTAGCAAACAACTAGTGATTATTAGATGCCTGATGTGACAAGATTTTGATGTCTTAATTTAGTTCCCAGTGGGAGGATACATGTCATACAAGCTGCCTTGTACCACAAAGGGAAAAGTGAGCTTCTGTAGAGGCTGTAGGTGAGAGTTAGTGAAGGGAAACAGAAAAGAAGGTTCTGATTAAATATCCTGGGCATTAAAGAAAAAGAGTTAAAATAAGAGGAAAAGGCTAGAGAAATAGTACACTGGGTAAAATGCTTGTTTTGCAGGTAGCTGATCTGGTCTCAATATACCAAGCATTCCGTATGGATTCCCCTGAAAACATCCAGGAGAAATTCCCGAATGCAGAGTCAGGAGTCACCCCTCAGCATTGCTGGGTTGGCACAAAGACAAAAATAAATAAAACAATAGGGAAATGTTTACCACTTAAAGGAAGATCACCTCTTAACATAGCATATAACCTCAAACTCTAAATGATCTTGGGAAATGAGGATAAAGAATGGTTTGAAAGTTATGTCATATGTGGGTCATATGTCCAACACTCCATTTCAAACATCTAGCTAAGATATTCAATTGTAGGGCTACCTATGCCATTAAAAAATTGGAATCTTATTTCCCCAGTCTGCACACAATTGTTTTTGCTGCATTGTGTTCAGGGGTCATGCACTAGAAGCACTTCAAGGATCACATTATTCTATTTGCTGTATGTTTTTGTGATGGAGACCCTTTGTGACCCCAATCAATCCCCCACCCCATCCCTGTCAAGCAAGAACAATTCCCTTCAGGGCTGAATGCCAGAAGAAATTTTGCTTTTCCTGAAGATCTTTGGATATTTTTTTCTTGAAGCATTAAGAATCAAGTAATGAGTTATACTCTCTCTCTCTCTCTCTCTCTCTCTGTTTTGTTTCTGGATCATACCTGGTTTTCAGGGATTATTCTCACCTCTATGCTTAAGAATTCCTTCTAAGAGGGCTCAGATGATCTGATGGGGTGCTGGGGATTGAATTCAGATTAATCATATCCCGAGGACCAGAGGACCTGCTGGAATGCTGGAGATTGAATCCATGTTGATCATATCAAGACTGACTACGATTTTCTCTTTTTGCTTTGGCAACCTGAACCTGGTTTTTGGGCCACACCCAGCAGTACTCAGGGGTTACTCTTGGCTATCTGATCAGAAATAGCTCCTGGCAGGCAAGGGGGACCATATGGGACACTGGGATTCGAACCAACCACCTTAGGTCCTGGATCGGCTACTTGCAAGGCAAACGCCACTGTGCTATCTCTCCGGCCTCTACAGGTTTTATTTTTAAATTTTTTGGGTCACACCCTGCAGCACTCAGAGGTTACTCCTGGATCTATGATCAGAAATTACTCTTGTCAGTCTCAGGGGTCCATATGGAATGCCGGGATTTGAATGACCGTCCTTCTGCATGCAAGGCAAATGTCCTACCTCCATGCTATCTCTTTGGCCCCTCATTATAGTTTATTTAGTAACTGCATAAAATCCTAAGTGAGCTGAATTCTCATACAGGTCTTTGATCTCAAAATTTACCTTTCATTATTTATATTTTCCTTGAACTAGATTATTATTTACTCATATGCATATACACTTTTATGGTATGAGGAAGGATGTAGGGCTAAATGAAAATGTTTATTAAACTTCCAATTGTTCAATTTTCCATATTCACTTGTAATTATACAAAATCAATTTCACATGCTCAATACAAATCAGAATTAGAATATGAAAAATTAAAAGGGATCCTGAAGGCCCACCTTGCCTCCAATCACTTAAGTGTATGATTTTTTTTCTACTTTCTCCCAGGTAATTCCCTGTGTATGGAAACACCTCTTTCAAAAGTGAACTTATTATCTACTAGTGGAATTTATATTTGCAAAGTTCTAAGCATTAGAAATATTCCACACACTGAGCCATCTACTTCATCTTCACCCTGTTTCGATCTTACCAGCATTTCTCAACCAGAGACATATGGCCCTCTGGTTATTCTAGGAGGCCCACAAGAGAAAATTACATAAATATGACCAGGAAATAGAAGGCCAACTGGTAGAACATGGTGGCCATAGGAAGGAAACAAGAAGGGGAACATGCTAAATGCAAGGTTCTGAATGGAAGCAAAGCAGTCAGTGGGTGAAATGGAAAGGGAAAGCATTGATGGAGGGAAGTATACACTGGAGAGGCACTATTGTTGAAAGATAGATCTGAAATCCAATAGTAAGTAACCATTAAAGTAATGGTAAATTTAATTAAAAAGTTAATAAATATGATCTTGATAATAAATGCTAAGTTCATAACCACATGTAGAAATATTTAAAGTGAGAGTTACTTCCACCTAAACAAGATCTTTTTGATACTAAGATCTTTTTGACCAGATCTCTGAAGAGGTTTGTAGATAAGAGACTAAAAGTGCTCTTATTGGTTGCTCTGGACCCTTTCCTCCAACCATAAGTAATAGTTTGCTCATATTCTTCTTCAAGTCAATGAAACAGAGCTAACCCCAAATTTCTCTTCTTTTTGACATTCTAAGTATCATAATTCTAGACATGGATTCTGAGATCTCATTAGCTTTCAATGTGGTCAGATTTTATATTGACTCCTGTAAACTTTCTGATCACCAGATTCTCTAGATTCTTTCCATTTTTGTTAGAAATAGACATTTCTTCTTCAACATCTTTGTGCACAACTAGTCTTTTGGAATAATAATGGAAAGCCTTATATTATCCTCATTACCTGGAGACAAGTAAACATACTTTAGAACTTGGCAAAAACTATTCTAGAATTTTGTTTCTGAAGCCAAGATAATATAACACTCCCTTTCTTGGCTTCTTTGCCATTTACAAGTTTGATGGTCTAATCCTCTACATTTTCACTTAGTGCAGGGACTAAAATAATATAATCTTCTGTTGAGCAAAATCTCAAAGTCTTAGTGATAAAAGAATCCTTCAAAGTGAAAATGTTTTACTTTTAAAGTAGCATATTATCTTCACCATACTTCATTATTGTTTATCTTATCTTAACATCCAATATAAGATAGAATAAGCAGTTTTTGAGAACAAATGTGAGATTTTTAAATACACTTGAATTTCTTCACCAAAATGGCACCTGCGTCACATGGAACCAGGTCAAGGCCACAACTCTCAGGCCTTGACATGGTTTGCTAACTTTGTGGAGTACAGGCTTGGGTTGAGTGGGGAGGAGGGAGATTTGGGACAATGGTGATGGGAACGTTGCACTGGTGATGGGTGGTGTTCTTTACATGACTGAAACCCAAACACGATCATGTATGTAATCAAGGTGTTTAAATAAAATATATTAAAGAATTAAAAAAAGAAAATATTCTTTAATTTGATAATATGCTTAATCTGATACTAAGTGCAAACTGAGACCAAATTAAATGAGGCAGGGAGAAACATTGAAGGCTCTAGTGCATGTTTTTCTTAACCCTCAGCACTATCTAGAACAATTCTCAAGTTTTGGTGGGTGTGCCTTTTCCCCTTAAAAGAAATAAATTTTCAAAAATGATAAAACTCATTCTGGACTTAAGCCTCTGGATTTTCACGTTTTTTTCTTTCAGAGTGAATGATAAGAGCACAATAAAAGGCTATATGAATTGCCTGGCATAAATATAAAACGATTATGTGAAGAAGGCAAGACATATGAGAGAGTTTCTATTTTCTTTCCATTCCTGATAAAAGAATCCTTTCTGTGATATGAAGTTAATTTCCTAACTAGGATTTAAAAAAAAAATTAGAAGGCAGAAATGCATTATCTGTATAAATAGGGAACTGGCTTTTGTCTTGTGAAATACTACTCAGTTCACTGCTGGTTGGAAGTGTAATTTGACATCAGCTCTTTTCTGGAACAATGAAGCCCTCCCGTCTCCATCTTGTCCAAGGAGCTAATGTGATGGGCCTTTTAAAGTGCCTTGTTGGAGTCCCAAGGCACCACTTCAGGCTTCATTTTTTTCTTAGTTAATATGAGGTCATGCAGATATTTCCAGAATCAGCGCGGTCGGCAATTCACCATTGTCTTTCTTTATGAAGTACGCCATCTGAGTTAATCGACCACTGTTTGTTTAGCCATTCCCCTGTTGTTGGCCATTTGGGCGCTTTCCAATTGCTAATTATTATAAATGGGTTTTGAAAACTGGAAAGTGCTAGATAGACATAAGGCCTGATCATCATTCTTTTGTTATCACACCCCCAGGATGCAGGCTTTTACTGTCTTTCCTGGCCCCCTTCTTAATGGCATTTTGATAAAGGCACCTAGCATCTGAAAACATATGTCTTATTAAATCATCCAAGGCTGCGCCATTCATTTCTTTATCTTTTCAAGGACAATAGAGGAGTTCAAAATTTCTAGGTCAGCATCTGCAATTTTTCATAGTGTTGCTAATCAAATATCACAGTTTTTCCTTCCTAGCTTTGCTTTGGTTCACTTTTAAGCAAATTCATTTTCCTCCCCCCCACCAAAAAAACCCCCTCCATTAACATTTTTCTATTTTTCTTTCTGTTCTTTTTTTTTAAATAGAAGCCAGGAAAAATAGAAAGAAAATGGGATAAGCTTCTAAATGCAACATTTAGGAAACTAAAATACAAAATGACAGCTATCAAGCTTACTGCTTCCTCTCAGCAATGCTCTATTTTATTGTAGAAAAGTTGGAAAATATTAAAAGGAGTTTAAAGGAGAATGCCTATTTTCTCAGATATCCCCTGGCTCATCTTAGTATTTTTTCATCTAGTTTTCTCTTTCTCTATAGAATTCTTATTTTTAATAACTGGAAACATTTGAAAAGTTGATGATTTACTTAAGATTATTTTTAGGTTCTATGGAAGGTAGAAAGAACACTGCCTGGAGGTCGGGCAGTAGTGCTGGAGGTAAGGTGCCTGCCTTGTCTGCGCTAGCCTAGGACGGACCGCGGTTCGATCCCCCGGTTTCTCATATGGTCCCCCTAGCCAGGAGCGACTTCTGAGTGTATAGCCAGGAGTAATCCCTGAGCATCACTGGGTGTGGCCCAAAAACCAAAATAAATAAATAAATAAATAAATAAATAAATAAATAAAAAGAAAGAACACTGCCTGGAGTCAGGGAATACCTTTGTACCTTTGGTGGGATCATTTCTTGGGGTCAGTCATGTCTAGATTTCAATTGACCTGGGGGCTCTGGACAAGTCCTAGTAAATCAGCATTTTCAGAATATGCTAGGTTCCTGCATTCAGAGTCCTTGTGAAGAGAGTTAAAAATGATATTCCTTCCCACACCAGACTAATGATTCAGAAATAGAAGTGAGAATTATTGTCCAAACCAATTTGGGTATTTTCTAAGTATGGAGTGGAGCTTGGGGGTGTTTATCCATCAAGGAATTTCTGCCAGGAACCTTCCTGGATGGGGAAGGGAAACACAGGTATCTGAGAATCCTGGAAATTTGTACATTTCTGTCAATTCACTTATTGAATTTTTGGGTGAACCTTCGACAGATTTATCAAGGGAATTCTTATCAGTAACATTGATTGCTTTTAGAAGTTCCTCTGTAATAATCTGTAACAATCATCTGAAGAGCATCATTGCTGATCTCTGCAAACTCCCCCATCCCATGGTCACCCGCTTTCTTCCACTCTGACAGGTAAAAGCATGCGATACTTTACATTTTATATTAGTTGTGTAGCTTCAGAGAGTGTATGCAATCCTTTACCTTAATTTCCCTACTGAAAAAAGAAAGGTAGTAATATTTTGTTTAACGCCTACACATGAGGCATTGCTGAAACCATTTTTCATAGATTATCTCTGTTCGAACTAAGCACTTGTAACCAATGACCTAATTTTAATCCATCTCTTAAGCGCATGAAAAAAAGCACTGTTATCCTTCTTTTGTGAATGAGCAAATAAGCCCAGCGAGGTCCAGTAACTTGTCCATGATCCCACCACATTACTAGATGGTGCTGTTTTGATTCTCATTCACAGTGGTTGCCTATGAAGCCTATTCAATTAAAGACGAAGCATACTGTTAGCAATAATATTATTTCTAATAGCAATAATCTCAGTGGCTAAACATACTCATTAAAGTTAATAGCACTAATAATACTGCTACTAGTAGTATTCCTACTTGCAGTGCAGAATAATGGCCTTGAAAGCATACATTAGCTGAGCAAGCCTCACCAAAGGCAATTAGGAAACTCTGGGAGCCTCCATTTCTTCATTTGTCATCTGAGGATAACAAATGGTATTTACTTCTTTGGGCTGTTGAGAGATTTAAGTGACTTCATGCTTGCCAAGAATCAGGCAATTAAAAATATGATTGTATACACACAGAGAATTAAAAAAACACATGCATGAATATATATAATAATATTTAGCATTTTGACCTTCATTGATCAGAGACTATTCCTGACTCTGTGCTCAGGAGTGATTCCTACAGTGCTCAGAGGACCAAATGCAATACTGAGCATAAAACTGGGGTGCACTCTATGCAAGGCAAGCACTATACCTCCTGTGCTATGTATTTATTTAGTCCTGCATTCCGATCATTTTCTTTTAATTGGCCAATAATTTTTGTTTTGTTTTGTTTGGGGCCACACCTGGAAGTGCTCAGGAGTTATTCCTGCCTCTGTGTCCAGAAATCACTCCTGGAAGGCTCAGGGGTGGGGTGGGGTGGGCACATGGGATGCTGGGCATTGAATCCAGGTTGGCTACGTGTAAGGCAAATCCATAATTTTTATCAGAGTCATTCTGCTCTGTAGTTCCATGCTACATTCATCTACTCTTCAAGACAGCTCCTGGCAGACCTGGTCCCAGCCACTACTTGCCCACAGCAGCCACAGATAGGCGGGCTGTGAAGCAAGAACAAGACTTGCTATTGTCTGAGTGGGCACTGCATCCTGGGGGCACATATGTTCCCATCTTTGGTCATATTTTTAAGACCTCTTGGTATCCACCCTAAAAACCTTTTTGGAAATGACCAGTCCATTTTGCTCATTTTTAGATACACATTTACACTGTACGTTCACTGAATAAATGTTAGGTTTGTTGTTTTTTAGACTTTGTAGGTTCTTACACAAAATCTGGCACTGTGGGAGTATTTAACTTGTAAAGTGTTTCCTACCTCCTCTCTAATGATGCCTTCCCCCAAAAATGTTTTCAGAGATTCAGGTATGTTTCTTTGCCCTGATGTGAGATGTCCAATAAATGGATGCTAAATGGCATGGGGGCACTTGACTCAGTTTCTCGATCTGTCAAATGGGAATTAATGCAGCATACTCAGAGCTGGTTTTAGAGGCTTTATTTAGTGGAATTCTTAGAATAGTTCTAGCCCTATTAAATGCCCAATAAATGCTAGAGACAAGTTTCCCAGTGTTGGCACTTTGCTGTTCCTGGGAAGAGCACGCTTGCAGGGGCTTGGAGCAGAGGGCGGGCTCTGGCTCCAGATGGTAGCTTAGCCTCCTTTTCTCCCAACTACCCTGAGTGTGGGCGCCCAGGAGAAAGTGACAATGGTGTGAAGAGGAGGAGTGAGGACTTCAGGAGCCCACAGAGCCATTTGTTCCCTAAAAAGCTTCAACTCAGGCTGCTAGTGTGGTCTTGGTATTTTTATATCTCTGCAGCTTCTATTTTGAGTGCAGAGTTGGCGTGGGAATGTTTTCCTTTATTTCAAGCCTTAAGTAGTTGTTGGGTAACAGCTGTTTTTAAAGATGATCTTTGAGGCACCGAGATGCTACTGAAAAAAACCAAAACAAAACCACAATTTCTTGAATTTAGAAAAACCTCCCCTCTTTTACTCAACCAAAGTTATTTCTCTCCCCCTTCTTTGTTCCTGCTGTGTTCTCTGGAATTTTTTTCTCAACTCTTGCCCTTCTGTTCCTCTCTGTATCATCTGGGTTGTCTTGTCCTCTGTTCGGGAACTTTCTGATGTGCTCCAGTAATTTTCCTTCTAAGGTCATGGTATTGCCTTCACGAGTGTTGAAATCACTGGATTTTGCAGGTTCTGCAAGAGTCCCTTCCTTGTTTGACTCATGATCACTTCTGCAAATAGCATTTAGGAGAAATTCATTTGGGATCTTGCTTTTCATCAACTCAACTTCTCAATACCTCAGTTGGGTGTGGGACTAAAACTAGGAAGGTGACAGGGTCAATTCTTATTTAGATGCAGATGAAGACTCAAGAAATCTATCTTCCTTGTCCTCTGGTAGATCACAGGAGAGATTTTATCTAAGGTCAGCATTGCGCTTTTCTCCCCATATTATTTTTTCCAGCTTTCCTTTAGCTTTTTAAGCCACCAGATACTTCCCAAAATTCATTTTCAAGTTTTTTCACATTATTTAATCTATTTTTCTTGCTTGATAGCAGTAATTCTTACTAGTATGGTATAATGCATATAATGGGAAGTTTATAGATGTGTATAAAATTTATAAAATTCCACATGTTTGCTTAAGTCTCATTTGTACTCTGGTTTTCCCTTGCTATTGTCATATTTCCTTCACGTCATCAATAGGTTCTTTAAAGGAAATACTATAAATGGAAATCTTTCAATCATGTCTCTTTGTTCTATGTTGACTGATATTGGGGGGTATTCCTGACTCTGTGATCAGGGTGGGTCATAGTAGGTCATGAATCATATTCAGTGTTTTGGATCACAGTTGGTTCAGCCATCTGCAAAGCAAATGTCTCATTCCATATCCTATATCTCTAACCCCCTTTTTTCTATTCAATATAAATGTAATAACAATTACATTGCTATTTGCTTTGAAAAAGCAATGCTGATCGGTGACCTTAAGGCCTTTTTCAAATCATCTTTGTCTTTTGAAATGGATTTGACTTTTTCATGGCAGCAGAGACCAAACTTCTGTATCTTTATGGTTACAATGATTGCGTTAGAACTGATATGTGACTCTATCCAGTCAATGAGATCCAATTCTAGAACTTTTGTGGGAACCTCTGGGAAATAAATGTGTGTTTTTGGTATTTTTTTTTAAATACTAGGGCTTCTTTATGACAGAACTTGAGATGAGAATTTCTGAGAACTCCTTAAGGGTGAGCTTAAGGGTGAGTTCAGAGTCTTAAGCCACTAGAGTGAAATGGAGTTAAGAAATGAAGAGAAAAAAATTTGCTGTTGAATTTTCTTGAGGCCATAGAATGAATTGTGTGCAAGTTACAATAATAACATCTGACATGTATAAAATCCATATACCATGTACAAGCATTTCACATGTTGTATCTGTTTCCTGGGGCTACCATAGCAACATCATGCACAATGGCTAGTTTGAAGCAACAGAGATGTATTGATTGAAGCTTGAAGTTTGAATTTTCAAAGTGGGAAAGGGTCATTCTCCTTGTTATGGACAGATGGCATCTGTCTTCAACCCTGTCCCTCCACCTCTTCTGCCAAGTGTCATTCCAAAACCCCCAATGCAACTGCATTTTGAGATAGGATCTATAAGGAGAGAATAAGGTTAAATAAAATCATTAAGGATTGGAAACTGAATGGATAGGAATTTGATGTTTTTATAAGTAGGAGCTCCAGAAATTTCTCTTTTTCTCTCTCTATCATGGGAGGACACAATAATAAAGTAACTCCCTCCAGAATGGAAAGAGATTCCCTTGCCAGAGACTGACCTTGCCAAACCTTGATCTAGAACTTTCTGTTGTCTTAGATGTCCAGTTATAGTATTTTGCTATGATTGTTCAAAGAGATGGATATGCTCTCTATAACTTTTGGTATTTCTTGTCTTACAGTGACAGTGTACCAATTTCTATTTCCACATCACAAAGTTATGGTGCTCCCTCCTGGAGCCTGGTCTATTTCACCTTCTTAGGAGCATAACAATCATATGTGATTCATGGTTCCATTCTATTCCTATATGGCCTCATATATATGATTCATATTTGTTAAGCTTTTATTTTAAAATAAGTTCATATTTGAAGGTGCTAGGTGCATCATATCTTCTTGGAGGATGTATTTGAACGAAAATCTTAGCCCTATTCAGCAAGAATGACATGGATGTAGTAAGTATGTTTATTATGGTCACACTTTTCCCCAGGCAAGGAAGAGAGGTTAAGAAAGCTGACTGAAGCATTATAGGACATAGGTATTTGAGCTTATTATCTAAACTTACAGGGTGGTGAGATATCAACAGGACTGGCTACTTTACAAATTTAAATTTGATTCAGAGACATGATTCAATTTCCTATTCGTGTAAGCATATTTGTGTTGGCCACCTCTCTTGATGACCTCTTTCTTACCATTCACTTTACTTTCTAATTTGTAGCAGGTCAACTAATTCTGCAGCAGGGCTCCATTCAGATTTGTCCCTTGGGTCTAATCTAGTTTTGAGAATAATCTCTACTTTAACCTCATGCCTTTTTTTTTTTTTTTGGTTTTTGGTTTTTGGGTCATACCCAGCAGTGGTCAGGGTTATTCCTGGCAGACTCCGGGGACCATATGGGATGCCAGGATTCGAACCACCATCCTTATTCATGCAAGGCAAACACCCTACCTCCATGCTATCTCTCCGACCCCTTCTTTAACCTCACTCCTTATTCCACACCCACATGCTATACATCTGGGTTAAGAGAAATCAAAGTGAATAACTCAGCAAAGTAAGGGATGACTTAGTGATTATTATGTCCCCTGGTGACTTTTTAGCTTGAACAGGAGGTTGTTTACCATTGAGAAGAATCTGCTATTAAGGTAAGAGATGAAGGAATTCAGACCAAATGCAAGAAAACTTCAAAGCAGGCCTTCTCTTCATTGCCTCAACTATTCTAAGTATTACATATATGAGAGTTTAGTGTGTGACCCCTCTTTCTGGGGGCAATTATTGTTCTGTAGGGATGCTAATGGAAGGCCAGAGTATTTGCACTTACAGAGATTACTGGTTGATTTAAAATTTTGTCTTTTTTTTTTTGTCCAAAGTAAAACTCTTTTCCTTGGAATTCCTTTTGCTTTTTGCCTTCTGTCAAACTTTAAAGCATGAATTATGATTTGAAGGCGATTACACTGTGTTCTACATATAGAGCTGCCTTTTTTGTCATACCTGTAGTACTCGGGAACTATGCTGTGCAAAGGATTGAACCAGGGCTCCCTGAGGGAAAGCCTGTATTCTAGTTCTCTGTAACTATCTTCCTAACTATATGAAGAATTCTTAGCTAGATTATTTAGGAACTTTCCCCTAAGCAACATTTATGATGGTAGTAATTGGCATCTTAAAAATAGGATTAAATGGGGCCCGGGAGATAGCATGGTGGTAAGGCGTTTGCCTTTCATGCTAAAGGTCATCGGTTCGAATCCCGGTGCCCCATATGGTCCCCCGTGCCTGCCAGGAGCAATTTCTGAGCATGGAGCCAGGAGTAACCCCTGAGCACTGCCGGGTGTGACCCAAAAACCAAAAAAAAAAAAGGATTAAATACTTTTTATAATTAGGAATTTAAAAAATCAGAATGAAATGTTTTTACCTTTTATTTGTCTACTGAAAATTTCAACTTCTAGGTTAATGGGTGACTCTGAATCTTTTTATTTTTTGTTTTTGGGCCACATCCGGCGGTGCTCAGGGGTTACTCCTGACTGCTCAGAAATAGCTCCTGGCAGGCACAGGGGACCATATGGGACACCGGGATTTGAACCAACCATCTTTGGTCCTGGAACGGTTGCTTGCAAGGCAAATGCTGCTGTGTTATCTCTCTGGGCCTTAAATCTTACCTCTTCTTAACATAATCTTCTTAACTTATGTAGTGGTTATTTAGATTATCTACATAGTGGTTAAAAACCTAAGCTTTAGAATCAAAAGGAATATAGATGTATTGTATATGTATATTGTATATAATATTGTAATATTTATTCATTCTAGAGTCCTTGGAAGATGAACTAAACTACAGTTATGATGTGGCTATTATACCATGTTACAAAGATGCTTTAATAATTAAGTTATTCATTGGGGCAAACAGATGAAAAAAATGACTGCCTTTTATTTTTTTAACACTCATCTCAATAGAAGAAAATGTTTTATATATGATTTCATACTCAGTAAGCTTTAAATTTTATGAACATGAATATAAATTTTCTAGCCCCATCAGAACATTCATTGACTATTTAGGTTACTGTACCCTGAAGGGGCAGTCTATATCTGGTTTAATTTTTCACAAATGGGCCTTTGTTCCCCAGTAGCCCTGTGAGTTGAGAGGAGACACAGCCTTATTAGTCGGCTTAATACCTGTAGTGGGGTCACTGATGGTTATTTTGGTTTATCTTAAAATCCCTTTGTTCCCTTGAATGGCTAATTGCAATTTAGACAGTTGTTTACTTGCTTTTCTATTCACAGGGCAGTAACTCAATTCTGTTCTGTTTATTTGGATTGACTAAGTTAGAGATGAGTGGGAGGTCTCAGCAGGGCACTGGGAACTTGTATATCATGAGGTTATAAATATTTTAGAAGCCAGAAAGAATGAGAATCTTAGGTACCTGTTTCAAACAGGGGTTGTGGGGGGCTATTTTCATCCTGGCTGTGGTAGGTACCATCTTGAAAGCATGTTGGTTTCTGAAATGAAGCTTAAGTTCTGTTTCTTACAGTTACTAACCTTATTCTTCAACCATTCAAATTCCTATTGAACAATGGAACAGTGGAACAGTGCTCTAGACTCTGGAGAGATGATAATCAAGAAAACCAATAAGAATTCTGTTTTCATTTAGTCCATGATTTAATATAGCCAAAATTGCATAATTGTCCTCCTTGTTAGGAGGAAAAATAAAAATACAAGATCATGGAACTGGAAACGTATTTGTGTGAGAGACTGAACTTCGGGAGGGATGTTCAGGCAAAATTTAGCGAAAAGTCAACCAACATTCCAACAAAGATCTGTGGTATGTGAAGAAGTCTGTATAGCCAATATCTTGGAAAATATAACTCCATGCAGAGGAATGTAGAAAGGGCAAGAATCCAGAAGCAGAAGCAAGCTTAAAAAATGGCAAAGAGACAAGGATAAGAAAATAAAATGCAAATGATAGAGTGTTGAGTACTTGGGTGAAAAAGATAACAGATCATCATTTATCTGATGACAAAGCACTGAGAGAAAGTAAATTCAACTTAGAAGACATTGAGGTTTAAAAGCAGAAGGAGACAAGGTATGACATGATGCTTTGACTCTTGTGTAGGATATAGTTAGATGTCCAGGATTGTATCCATAGAAATGCTAAAAAGCAATAGAATTCAGAATTTTTTAAAAATAAAATTTATTGTTCAGGATATATATATATTTAAAGATATAAGCCAAGTTACAGGCTATGACTGATATAGAATTCATTGACTGTGTTGGATGTGGGAAAAGGTAGGAATTTTCAATCTAGTATGTTTGAGTTGAATAACCGGAAGGACAGGCTCAACTTTAAATTCAGTGAAAAATATCTCTGAAGGTTTAGGGGGAAAACTGAGAATTTGTAATAGGTATGGTAAGTCCAAATTGAGTTATTTACTAGGGATTCAAATAGAGATATAGAGTGGTGGTTAGATATGAACATATAAATTAAAGGGAGAGGTTTGGTCAAGCTATTTAAAGTAGAAAGCAAGTATATAATAATATGATATGATATGACATGACATAAAATGACATAACACAACACAAAACAACACAACCTAACGTAACCTAATATACATATTATAATACAATACAAATATATATTATAATACAATATAATATATAATTAACATAATACAATAAAATATAATACAATATAATATAAACAAATATAACATCATTACATAACATTATAACATAACATAACATAACATAACATAACATAACATAACATAACATAACATAACATAACATAACATAACATAACATAACATAACATAACATAACATAACATAACATAACATAACATATGCCAAGCATATAAATAAAAATGTAAGTCCAAGAATTCAACCCTAACTTGGAGAGTATTTTGCTGAGTGAAGTTAGAGGAAGAGATACCAACACAGAATAATCTCTCATATGTGGGATATAAAGAAACATGGTGGTGGAATAATTAAAACCCAAAGGCACTGGTAACAAAGGACATGAGAACTGATATTCAATAAAAAAACAAGCCCCTTGAAGCGGCTGGAGGATAGGACAAAATGGGGCTGTGAGGATTGCTTATGGCAAAGAAAAGTGTCAACCTGGAGGAGGAGGTGGTTCTGAAAGGCATTAAAGTGTTACGTTCTAAACCCTCTCACAACAGTACTGGAAACCACAGTGCAAATATTTATATACTTACATATTTAAAAAATGCCTCTAGTAGAAGCAGACTATTGGGAGGCAGATGGGGGAGTTATTGGTAGAGGGAAGTAGATTGGTATTGAAACTTTGTATGTCTGAAACCCACTCATGAATAACTTAGTAATTTCAAAGTGACTATATAAAATAAATATTAAAAATATTGAACCCTGTGCTTGCTTTGACAGCACATATACTAAAGCTAGAATTATACAGAGAAGATTAGCATGGCCCTGAGTAAATATGTCATACAAATCCATATTTAAAAAAATTGAATCCCAGGACTCTCCTTTATAGAGAGACTTTTTGTGGAACTAGAAGACTAGGTTGAACAAGAGGAGTTAGAGAAGCCAGAGCAAAAGTCATTCAGTGTGGAGATCATGTCCAAGTGAAGAGAGATAAAAGGAAATCAGCAACTGTATGTTAAGGTCAGGACTAAGGATTGATCACTGAAATTAGTCCCATCATGTTGCTGGGGACATGTCTGATAAAAAATATGTTTGTAATAAATAGATTTAAGCAACAACTGGTGACTGGAGGGATAGCATATCAGGGAAATTTGTTTGCCTTGCTCATGTGACTTGCTTGGCTTTGATCCCTGGCACCACCTCAAGGGTTCCCTTGAGCCCACCTGGTGTGATCCTTAAGTGCAGAATCAGGAGTCAGTTCAGAGCCCTGATGTGGGTGGCCCTCAAATAAATAATAAACAAACAAAAAAAATAAAAAGAAAAACACTAGAAGTTTTAATTGGGCTGAAGGCACCCAGCAGTGCTCAAGGATTATTCACAGGTCTGAGCTCAAGGATTACTCATGGCAGAATTGAGAGGGACTATGTGGGGTGCCAGAGATACAGAGATACAGAGATACAGAGATATGTGGGTCAGCTGGGGTCAGAGGCAAGGCTCTGCCTCCTGGACTATCACTCTGCTACAGGGGGAGAAAATTTTAATCACAGAGTTTAAAATCCAGACGCAGGGGTTCTCAAACTTTTTAAACAGGGGGCCAGTTCACTGTCCCTCAGATTGTTGGAGACCGGACTATAGTAAAAACAAAAACTACGAACAAATTCCTATGCACACTGCATATATCTTATTTTGAAGTGAAGAAACAAAATGGGGGAACAAATACAGTATGTGGCCCGCCGGCCGTAGTTTGAGGACCATTGATCCAGAGCATTGTTCCTCTCTCAATGAGTTGACACAAAGTGAAGAAAAAGAATGGACAAAGGTGATTCTTAGCTGTTATATTGATATTGATAGAGGGAATAGCACATTTATATAGTGATAATAATTATCTAATAGAAAGAGGGAAGCTGGGGTGTGAGTGATAGCAAAGTAGTAGGGCATTTGCCTTGCATGCTGCTGACCCAGGATGGACCTAGATTCTATCCCTGGTGTCCCATATGGTCCCTGAGCCAGGAGCGATTTCTGAGTGTATAGCCTGAGCGTCACTGGGAGTGACCCAAAAATAAAACAAGAAAAAATAAAAAAAAGAAAGAGGGAAGCTCACAATTTAAGAGACAGAGAAAAATCAGAAGAGCATTGTTTGACTAGGTTAATGAATGAGGGAACTGGAAAGCCTGTCTGGAGTACAGGTGGGGGTAGGTTGGGAGGGAGGGAGATTTGGGACATCAGTGGTGGGAATGTTGCACTGGTGAAGGGTGGTGTTCTTTACATGACTGAAACCTAATCACAACCATATATGTAATCAAGATTTTTAAATAAAGAAAAAATATATGAAAAAAAAAGAATATAACTAGTAGGTTTGGACTCAAAAAGGAGCATGTCTGTGAGAAGGGTAAAAGGAGTTTAACGTTAAACGGTCAGAGAGACAAGTGAGTAGAGGTGGTAGAGGAAAGCTGTGGCTTTCTTTTTAAAATTTTATACATGTAATAATCAAATTTGTTAGTGTGCATGAGTGGAGTAGCAGTGCTATGTATTTAAGGAGAGAAGAGTTTAGATGAAAGTAGTTGTCTAGAGGATTCTAAGGAACACAGTATGGCTAACAGAAATTGGGACTGTGAGAACAGTAAGATGGTGTGGGACCAAAAAACCATCTTGTATTTTTGACTTGAATGGTTTCACTGCAGAGAAGCTGGTGAGTTGACTAACGTAGAATTAGAATTCAACCAAGTGAGTATGATGAAGCAAGAGAGGGACAATGCAAATGAGTATTTTTTGCTAGGGGACAGGGAAGATGGCTGATCAAGAATTTAAATAAGGGAGGAAAGAAATGAGTTACTGAAGAATAGTGGAAAGATAGTCAAATAAAAAGGTGAAAGAATCAGAAGCAGCTAAAGAAGTTGAGAAAGGGGATGAATGCTTGAATTTGTAGTTATGTAAGAGTGGCAATGGTTGATTATAACACAGAGAACCATTAAAGTATTGATCTTAAAGGGAAGGTCAGGATACTGAAAGGTAAGTTTACATGGGAAGAATTTTCTATGGTGATACTGTGAGAGGTATTGTATTGAGGACAATGTTGGCAATCCAGAAGTTGACATTTGAGAGAATTGAGAAATAGGAACTTGGATCTGGACAGACAAGAGAAAGTGACAGCAATATAAAGAAATAATTTTGTGATACTATTCAAAGCTTTGCTTTTTTGGTGAAGGAGGGAGAATAATAGAAAATATCAATAAAGCAGTAAGGAGAATACTTCTTCAACTCCATGATACATGAAGCAAAAGAAAACAAACATCATCAGAGAAGGCTGAAGAGTCCTCAAAACAGAATCAGGTTTTAGTCAGAGCAAGAAGGTAAAAAAAGTATTAACAGAAGAGCTTGAGCATTGGAAAGTTTACTAGTGAAAGACTTTGAGTTCCGGAGTCATAGTGAAATGATTTCAGGAGAGGTGGGCAGAAGACAAATTCAGAATATATGTTGTAGGAATCAAATTAGGAGATTGTTGAGGGTGGTGGTGTTGAGAGCATTTTGATTTGATTTTATGGGATGACTAAATGGGAAGGGTTAAATGTCATATGGTGATATTAATGGCTTAAGAGTACATTGCGTGTGACTCACCTGGGTTGGATTCCTGGCACCGCATATGTTTCTCCTAATTTGCAAAGAATGAGTTCTGAGAATAATGAGGTGTGGTCCCCAAAAGAACAGAACAGAACAGAACAAAACAAAAAACAACTTCCTTTTAGTGGGACGAAGAAGAGACAGTACAGTAGGTAGGATGCCGCCTTGCATGGAGCCAATGAAAGTTTGATTCTCTTCACCTAATATGGTTCCCTGAGCACATCCAGGAGTAGTTCAAGAGTGCAGAGCCAGGAATAAAAAAAGCCTGAACACTGCAAAGCATTACAAAACCAAACAAAACAAATAACCCCCCAAAAATATAGTGACTACAAAAAGTTTTTGTAGATCTGATGCCTCGTCTTTTCTTCTTTTGGTACCTATAATATCAGAGTGGGAAATTTTGAGTAAGAGCTAATGAGATGAACTCAGAATTATGTTTTATTCCTCAATAAATAAGACTTTATGGCTGAGGTTAATTAATTTATTTTGAACTGGGATCCTAAGCTCTTTTCAAGATTTCTCTGCAGAGCTCCCAAAACATGATGCCTCTGCTCCCAGTCTAGATTCAAGAAGTCAGGACTGAGTTCAATTCTGATCTATGCTCCAACTTCCTATCTCCCATATCATGTCTCTTTTGCCATTCCTTCCCCTACTTTTTTTTTTTTTTGGTTTTTGGGTCACACCTAGTGACGCTCAGGGGTTACTCCTGGCTATTCGCTCAGAAGTCGCTCCTGGCAGGCACCGGGGACCATATGGGGAACCGGGGGATCGAACCGCGGTCCGACCTAGGTTAGCACAAGGCAAGGCAGGCACCTTACCTTTAGTGCCACCGCCCAGCCCCCTCCCCTACTTATTTTATATAGAGAAAACAGATGTTTTTTTTTCTACTGAGCTGAATAACCTTTGGGAGGAGAGGGATAAATGCTTCTGCCAAGTTCTGAGTGCCTGCTTCTTCTACCTTTGTAAACACAGTGCTGTGGTTAAGAGCTGCTACGTTTAATTACCAAGAAGGACAGTAGAACCCAAGAGAAGGGTGAGATTTGGTGCCAGATTTGGGTTTGAAATCCTGCCTACCACCTCCTGGCTCCATAATGTAAGCAAATGATTTTAATTTTAAGCCCACATTTAAAAAGAAGTCTTGATTAAAGGTGTGCAATTTTAATCTGTGATTCATAATAGCCACTTTACATAATTCTCAGCAGGATTTATTAACACGGGCTCCTTCAAAATCTCCTTTGGCTTTTGTTACTCTACATTTTCGTGCTTTTATTTATACTTTATGACACTTGGCTAGTTCCCCTACTGGCTTCTTCTTTGGTACACATCATTATGTTGGAATTCCTTGAAGCTTTTGTCTTAAGCCACTTAAAAATTAATATATTCTATATCATTATTCCAATTTAGCTCATGCATGACTATTAGATACATTCATAACCTCAAGTTCTCTGAACTTTAGAAATATATGTATATGTACAGCGTTGTTACCTGAATATGCCAAAGATAGTTTAGCTTGAACATTGCCCCCAAAAATTAATTATTTCTCTTTTCCTATACTAGGATTTCTTCCAGTACTTCTGATATTACTTGAGGTCATTTGACCTGTGAAATATTATTTTTTCTTAAAGTGTTTTATTTAAACACCCTGGTTTCAAGGTTGTTGATACTACAGTTTTTTTCCCCTCAGATAAAGTTGTTCAGGATTGAGTTATAGTCATACAATGTACAACAACCTGTACAAGTGTGCATTTTCCCCCACCAAGAGACATTCTATTTTTCTCCTTTTCTTTTCTTTTCTTTTCTTTTCTTTTTTACACAGTCAGTGCTCTCTCATGCAGTGTCATCCTTCTTAATTCAATTCTTTCCTCTTCCTTACCCCTAACCCTCACTCCAGCCTGTAATCCAGTCATTTGATTTTACTACCGAGATTTCAAATTTCTTCACTTGGAGCTGTTTACTCCTTTCCCATTTCAAGTCCTCCTCCTCCCCAGTGTGACACTGTTCTTCTCATAACAAAACCATTTCTCCAGTATCTATTTTATCTTTTTCCTTTATACCCAAGTCCATATAAAGAGCAAGAATCGTCTTTTCAAAACCTGATCTGAACATGTTGTTTCTCTCTTCCTCCAGTTCCTGACAAGTCAACCCCAATAAAATAAAACCATCTGAGAGCTTCTCTCTCTTTCCTGCCTATGAACTGCTCTTTGCTCTTATACTTCTCTTACACTGCATCTCTCATACACTCGTCTTCTATCTGGACATAGGATACTTGGATTGTATCACAGCTTTTCTCATCACAAGCCATTTATACATGCTGGTTCTTCTCTTTCAAAGGATTTCTCACATCCAATTAATGTTTATTCATTTGTTAGATCTCAACTAGATCAGACTAGGTCATATAAATTCTACTACAGCTTTATGCTGCTGTATAGTTTTGAGCACTTAAAGTCATGCAGAGTTCATGTTTCTTTTCACGATTCCTTCATTGCTATCTATGTATGCTTCTAGAATATGCTTCTTGATGACAGATAATAGCATGCCTTTTTTTTTGATGAATATTATACCCTTGGAATTGAGGGAGTGATTGACTCATCAAAATGAATAATAATTTCTATGAACACTTACAAGGTGACTGACATTTTTATTATGTACTTTATAAACATTTATTTTTTATACTATCCTGTGATGTGGGAATAAGCAAATTATCCACTTAGCAAGTAAGAAAACAAGCTTAAAATGGTCAACAGACTTACTCAAGCCTGATGCAGTAGGCCACCATCACCTAGCTTCCTTTTATCTACAAAGTCTGTGACCCTAATACTCTTGTTCTGTTGTCTCTAATGTTCTTTTGTGGTTTATCAAGAGGTTATTTTTTGGGGAAGGTCATACCTAATGGTACTGTGAATTTTTTCCTGGCTCTGTGGTCAGGAATAACTTCTGGTGGTGATGGGATTGAAACTGGGTTGGCTGCATGTATGGCAAGTATCTTCTCCATAGTACCACCTCTGCAGCCCACCTTCTGTAGTCTAAAATGCTTCCTTTCAAGTGAGGTGCCATAATTAACCTTTCTGCATGATACTTGAATTGTCTCACTCCTACCCCTTGATGTTGCTTCTCTTTTCCCTCCTCCAGCTCCACTAATTATTTTAACTCTGTCTATCTTAGATCATTATAGCATTATTGTGAAAATTCTATGAGTGCACGAATATTAAATAACAACTGTGTACTGTAATATAATTGCAACATCATCTCCTTTCACCTTTTTAAATAATTTATTTCATCTAAGTCATATTAATGATTATTTATTTGTTAGCATACTAAGTTGCTTATTTCTATTCACCTTTTTTCTAGCTCCCATATCCATTACTCTTATCTTCCTCTACTGCATGCTAATATCTCTTTATACTCAGATGTGCAAGATTCATGGTATAACTTCATGAATTTGGGGGCAGGTTGTCTTGGCCAGAAGGATGATGATTTGAGGTTAAAAAGTCATGCACTGACCTGGACATTCCAAGCACAGTGCTGCAGACATTCCATAACAGATGATCACTTGTTATCTCATCTTGCAGGAGACATTCTCTCCCAAGCCCAGGGAATGCTCTGATGTGGGAAGATGAGGTCTGTAACTTTCCCACTCAGAGGTGCAGTAAATCTTCCTTGGACCATAGGAGATGTTTTCCCTGTTTATCCTCTCTAAACCTTTTTGTTTTAATGGGTATTTAAAACTGTCCAGCTATCTAGCATCCCAATTGATGGAGAAAAGGGAATATTCACTGTGGATTTGTCCACTTCTACCCTCTACAAAGGGGCCCTACTAAAGAGATAAATTTGTTGAGTCATGTGTCCCATAACTGTTCATATATTTGGGGTGGGGGAGAGGCATCTCTTTCTAAATGTTTAAGAGGGTCAGGTAAGCTAGGACAGGTCGTAATCATGTTTTCTAATAACACAACTGGGTCTATGTGCTCCTTCCCACATTTTAACTTATGTGTATACACACACATGAATGTATATGCGCAGGTACGTACAACATGTTACATAACTTCAGAGAATTCAGGTCAACTGAATTATTGCTTCTGTCTATCAGCAGTAAACAATTCCTGGAAAGTTCAGTCACAACGTATTGCTGGCAAATTCTCAGTCTGCTGTTGGTGTTCATATCTTCATCTCTTCTCTTTTCCTGTCTTCTTCCCCTTTCCAATCTCTCCCTTGCTTTTAGGAGATGGAGCTTTCCCATCACTGGGCGTTTCCTATCTTGCATCTTTAAAATTTTATTTTTGTAGCATTAAACTTTATTTGTTTAAAACCCCGATTTTTGACTCCCTTTCATTTCACAAGCATTTCAAAAAAGTGTTTTAACAAAACATAGGCTGGGGTTTTGAATGCAAGTTTTTATGTTAGAGAATTTATCTGGTGTTGTAAGTTCTATTCTCATTTTCTTTTCACTTGGCAAAATGGTTTTTAGATAGAACTGATTTAAAAAACTTTCAGTAAAATCTCTGATGTTAGGCTCCCTCTTCTGGACTTGCAAGGCATTCACTTATTATTTCACAATTGTAATCAAGATGTGGTTTTGCAATTAAAAATTCATTTCTCCATGAAAGAGACCAAGATATAATTTTTTTTTTTGGTTTTTGGGCCCCACTCGGTGGTGCTCAGGGGTTACTCCTGGCTATCTGCTCAGAAATAGCTCCTGACAGACACTGGGGACCATATGGGATGCAGGGATTCGAACCATCCACTTTAGGTCCTGGGATGGCTGCTTGCAACGCATACGCCGCTGTGCTATCT
Source organism: Crocidura indochinensis (assembly GCA_004027635.1). Taxonomy (NCBI): domain Eukaryota; kingdom Metazoa; phylum Chordata; class Mammalia; order Eulipotyphla; family Soricidae; genus Crocidura; species Crocidura indochinensis. The sequence goes on from PVKC010009169.1 coordinate 27,163, forward strand.
CTCCGGCCCCAAAATATACAAATTTTAGTCAACTCTGAGA
>PVKC010009170.1:9350-27288 GCA_004027635.1 Crocidura indochinensis
CCCCACACACACACTCCAACCCAGAATGTTTTTATGTCACTAGATGATTGGACTTTGATAGTGAAACTCTAAAGTACTATGTTGTTTCTCAGCCTAGTATCATCCTGAGATTTAGTTAGCTAGGATCCTATATTGGGCCCATTAGGGGGTTATCTCTTTGGGCCACAGCTGGTGGTATTCAGGACTGAGCCCATTTGAAATGGCCCCATTTAGCCTTCGTGCAATAACAAACTTGGTCTATTACTACATGCCTACCTGCAATTTGTGTATCTAACCCGTATTAGACCACACTCTGAGTAGTCAGAGGCCCAAAATTTCCAGTCAGTATGGACCTGTGTCTATATTCAGGTTTGCTGGGGTTTGTTGACTGGTATGAAAAGTGCTAAAAATATATGTAGCTTGACAAGTAGACAAAGGACAACTATTTCCAGGCATGTGAGAGCACGTGTATGGGTAGAATTTGACTAATATATCTATGTTCCAAAAAATATGAATTCTCTCATAGTGTTGCAACATCAGGCCTATGAAGAAAATGGAGCACTGGGAAGATGTCTCAATTTGTATTCTTGCTCTAGGATCCAAAATATTAGCAAACATATTAGTAGTTCTGTTTGCTCCAATCATACATGCAAAGAATGTATTCTTTTTTTTATTTTTTAATTATTTTTTATTTTTTAATCATAGTGGTTTACATGATATTCACAGTAATATTCCATTTACAAATAAACATTGAATCAGGGGAATTCCCATCACCAAGTAGTTCTCCCTCCACCTCCATACCCATTCTGTCTCCCAAGTCCTCCACCCTCTCCCCAGGGACTTCTAGATTGAGTGACTCCCTCTGTTTCTGGTTTATCACCTGGTGATCTTATATCTGATTGGGCTTGTTGTCTCCATTGCTTCTAACATTAGATTCTCTCTTGAAAGTCTGCGGGTACGATTTTAAAATAATATAGAACCTACCTTTTAAACTATGGGTTATTATTAGCAGCTCTTTTGTGGTGTGTTTCTGTATGCCAGGTCTTCTAGAAATATGAGAAAGTTGACCAAGGGTTCCTGCATTTACTCTAAAAAAGTTCTGGTAATGTCAGCCCAAATACCTGAATACCTGGCCTACTCTTCAGAATGGTGTCTCTGCAGAGAACTGCAGATGAGTGGTGAAGCAGGAACATTGACAAAAGGACAATCGTAAGTGATTGGTGCAGCGGACATGACTTTGGCAGTGAAGGGACTTGGTTCACACTCTCTTCCCAAGATTTTTAGCTTTCATTTGCTTGGGCAGTGTACCTATAATTTTTTAGCGCTTGGTTTATATTCTTTTGAGACAGAATGAAGTTTTGGAGCTGACTGATTGTGGACATGGTAACTGAATTTGTCTATTTTCCCTTCTAATTAATTCCTACAGTTTTCTTTAAGTCTAGAGGCCAGTTTTGTTTTGTGGAGTTTATACTTCCTATTTCTTTACATAATTTAGAAGAAAGTGTGTCTTGACGATAATTTATGCTTCCTAAAATATGAGTAACTTTGAGAATACTACAGAGGCTGATTAAATGTTGGTTGAAGTAGCATAGTATACCTTGACCTTAGGTGTCTCTGAATGAAAGTTTCTTGAATTCAAAACATATTTCTTAGTCACTTGGTCATGATATCAGTTACTAATGCCAGGAGTAATCCTTGAAACCCACTACATTCTTTGAAAAAAGCAAAATCAAAGCAACAAAAATTACCCCATAGCAACTAATAAATACTTGAACTTTTTGAAGAAAATATTTATTATAAATAATAATAACCTAACTATTTTCTATTTTCAATTTTTTAGGTTGTGTCATATACTTTACTAATATAATGACTTTTTATTATATTAATTGTTATGGTCTATATAATTATATAAAGAAATAACTATTGAGCACCTATTGGAGTCATGCAATAAAGATTGGGGGATTAGGACATTCCTGGTGTGACTCAGATGCTATTTTTATCTCTGAACTTAATTTCACTTCTCGCAGTGTTAAGGGCATTGTTTAGTGATACATAGAAATTTGAGAAGTCCACATGTAAAGCATACTTAGTCCACTGAGCTATCACTCAGGTCCCAAACTTTTACAGACTATAAAAGATAATCTAAAATAAATTGGTATTATGCTACTTAGGATATAATATAAATATTCCTTTTATTCATTATCTGCTAACAACACTCATGTCTGAAACGACCATTGGCAAAGAATTTAACTGGAAGTTATGAGTATTATTATTTAAGCATTTTCACCAGTACAGAAATTACTTAAAACTGTATGTTCTGTAACTTATTAGACTTGAGAAATATCTAATATTTATAATGGTATGCCATCAGCTCACTTATTTTATTGGTTACATTAGCAATGTATTGATTACATATCTGTTCTGATTATACAAAACTATTAATAGGGACAAATGCCTCCAAATCATCCACCAAGTGATCAAGTCTGGATTTTGTCTGAAATTCTTATATGAAGATGTTGAGTGTCTTTTAAAGAATCTGTAATTGTGTTCTTCCACCTTTTTACAACTATAGACTAGAACCTTTCTGCAATTGGTCCATGAAACAGCTATTATAAAGAATGTGTATAAAAAGGGCTGGAGTGATAGTACAGCGGTAGGGCATTTGCCTTGTAGGGCAGTTGACCCAGAAGGAACCTGGGTTTGATCCCTGGCATCTCATATGGTCCCCCGAGCCTGCCAGGAGTGATTTCTGGGCAAAGAACCAGGAGTAACCCCTGAGCGACACTGAATGTGGCCTACAAATTTTTTTTGTTATAAGCAAAGTGTTTTCAACATTCCTACATCATAGGAGCAGAACTGGTTTGTGAACCAGTAGTTGAAAAGTGATTCATTGAATGAGAGAACACTATAGAAAGCTAATTGCTATAAATGAAAATATATGAAAAAAAATTACCTACAAGCAAGGATAGAGTCAGTTTTCTCAACCTGTATCACAAAAATCTGAAAAGCTTCTTAAACATGTTGATAACAGATTTCCTCCCTAGACTTCTTGGCATTAGAATTTCTTGGATGGCTGGTATTAAAGTAAGCACCCTAATAAAGGGATATTTTATGTAGAAAAGTCCTCAAAAGCTCACTATATGAAATTCAGTTATTAGTCTAAAGACATTTAATAAGTTTTATACTTCTTTTTATTTACATCAAGTTCAGAGTATTATTATGACTGACATTGTTAGTGTCAGTATAGATTGAGGCACTTATTACTTTGTCCTATGTCTTGAGGAGTGCCACAGAAAAGGTGTGACTAAGTCGCAATAACAAGTGTGACTTCAGACAAAAGGACACTAATTATTTCTAATCAACCTTCCCTAATTTTCACATCTGAATAGATTGTACATTGTCAAGTATAACAAAAATGATGTGTGTGCTATAAAAGTTTGCTTCCCGGAGAAGGTTTGTTTTTGGAGTAATAAGACTTGAAGCTGAGGGGAATTAAGAATGAACTAGATATACATAAAGAGGAAAGGAGGCAGGGGAGAGGCAAGATTTCTGACCTTATGCCAGTAATATCAAGCAGAATATGATCAAGTAAGGATTGGCAGGCTAGCCTTTGCCTTATAGGTTGCCTTGCTGTAACTCTAATCCCTTTGACATATCTTATCTCTTGAATCAATGAATGGCTGCATTAGGCCCTTCTGGTTCAGTTTGGACTGGCTCCAAAACCCAAGGTTTTCCATCTTGCTGCCCTATAATTTTTACTCTAAATTCCTTATGGACTTGAATTAAGCTTTTCTTCCTGTTATGATGATGATGATGATGTGCTTTTTTTCCCAGAAAGGAAATAGTTCACTGGTTAGTTTTCCCCTGTGTTCTTTTAGAGTATGTAAGAAATACTGAGATTCCTGGACAAGACTTTCAGAAAAATCACCAGGGAAAGAGGCTGTTCAAATCAAGTAAAAGTAAAGGTCAAATATTAAGGAGGAATAATACCTGGATTACATTCACAAACATATCCATTCTAAGAATGCCTTCCCCCTTTTGGTGTTATCACATAAGAGAAAATATTGAAGTAAAAAATAGAAATCCTGGGGGCTGGGCGGTGGCGCTGGAAGTAAGGTGACTGCCTTGCCTGCACTAGCCTAGGACGGACCTTGGTTCGATACCCCGGTTTCCCATATGGTCCTCCAAGTGAGGAGCGTCTTCTGAGCGCATAGCCAGGAGTAACCCCTGAGCGTCACTGGGTGTGGCCCAAAAACCAAAAAAAAAAAAAATAGAAAACCTAAGAATCATAAAATATCAGTTTAACCCCATATATAAAAAATTATCATTATACTGTGAAATCACTCAGTGCTGTAGATTTCTTTTATTTATCTACTTTGCCCATCAATGTTCTACATACTTACAGAGATATCATGATGTGTTCAAGTTGTATGTGTTGGGCTAGAAGTTTTTGGAATATATTGCTTTACTCATATTATCCATAGTCATTTGTCATATGATGAATTGTTATGTATATTTGGGTTACTTTCTAGGTTTTCTATAATCTTGTATGGCATGTCTAGTCAGGGATCGATAACATGTGATTTTTTCCCTACACTTTTGGAAATTTATGTATGACTTACATTTTAAAGTATTTATTTTTATTTTGATACCTTAATTTGCATAATTATTAACAATAGGCTTTTAGCCTTAGAATATTCCACTCTCCAATTTCATCACCCCAGTATCCATTTCTCTATTACTTCAGATTACATCTCACTAACCAAAGCCTAACTCCTTGAGAGTTACATTTTTTTGATTATTAGTTACTATTTGGCTACCATGTGATTTTGGATCTAGAGGTTTAGATATATTCAGATCCTTTACCTCTGCACCATAGAGGGACCCAAGGTCCCTGACATTTGCCACTATATTATTTCCAGAATTTTTCTTCTTCCTTCCACTTATATTTACTAGGAATTTTTGTTTTGCAATCTAGAGGCAATGTTTTGTCCACATTTTCTGTTCACCATTCCCTAAGCATGTTATTTTATATACCACAGATTAGTGAAAACATAAGTGAGAACATGTCCTTGTCCTTCTGACTTCAGTGAGCAAAAGATATACTAATTTCAAACATATCGGTGAATTGCATGATTTACTTAAGTTTTATAATAAATCCTGACACCTGGCAGGGTAAAACTTCACTCACCATTTTGCAGAGTTTTATAGTTTCTTTCCAGAGATATGTAAATTTTGTTAACTTGATAATGTTTTTTTTTCACAAGTAAGCATGATTTCTCTTATATTTTCCTTTCTACTCTGTTGCTTCCATCCTCTAATTTTTAGCACTACCTTGCTAATATTTTTATGGACAATTCTACTAACCTTTATTTTGAACACTTAACTTCATTTGTGTATTGTATACTCTCTATTTTTCATTTTCTTGTGTTAAATTAAAATGCTATTACAAATAATTAAAGGGCACATTCTCATTTGTGACATTTTAATGACAGATAAAAATTAAAATAATCTATTTTATATGCCAATCACATTATTTTTCAAGACTGTTATTTTAAGTTACTTTCCACCTTAAATAAGCACTGAGCATAGAGATATATTATTATTATAGGTATATTTTTGTTAAATGGCATGATATTGCACATTTTTAGAACTAAGAAATGTTTCCAAGATTTATATCTGAGTTAATTTAGAAGTAATACATCTTTTTTTTTTTTTTTTTTTTTTTTGGTTTTTGGGTCACACCCGGCAGTGCTCAGGGGTTACTCCTGGCTCCATGCTCAGAAATCGCTCCTGGCAGGCACGGGGGACCATATGGGGCACCGGGATTCAAACCGATGACCTTTCGCATGAAAGGCAAACGCCTTACCTCCATGCTATCTCCCGGCCCCAGTAATACATCATTTTAAGCTGTTGTATAGCACAGCACAGTTTGGGTTCTTTACGTTTTATCCATTAAAGTATGGACATTTAGATAATTTTAATATTTTCATATTACAAATATTTTTAATAACTGCCAGCATTCCTCAGCATATTTCTTAAAAATGAAATTACTGACAAAAGAGTGCATCAGTTACTATGAGCACAGAGTAAGGAAATATTTTTCCATACTCTTGAACAATATATCATTATGAAGAATGACAAAAATTACATTTTGATTTGTATTTTTTCTGATTTATGTTCCCATTTTACATTTACTTTTCTAAAGACTATCAAGTTCTCAGGTTGAATAGATTTCAGAATATCCTGCAGTCGAGGATACAGTATTCAGAGATCAGGGTTACACCATATCTTCTGAGGGCACAGAAGAAATAATACAATCGAAGAAATTGAAGTAACTTCAAAGAGCACAATAAGTTAGCTCTCATACTTTCAGGAGACTGCTAGAATATTTCCTGAATCTTCATAAGCAGAGGAAATATCATCAGTGTGTCCCCGAAGAATAAGTAATAGAAGGAGTTACTTAGAAGGACAGGGTAGATTGTATCTTGTCACTCCATTTGACAAGAGTTGCCAGAAACCCAAGGAAATATAAGAATAGAATAGAACAAAATTAGAGGCGCCTCTATTGACAGACTGGGCTCGATCTGTACAATAGATAAATACAGGTAATGTGAAAAAGATTAAATATATCCTTCTTATGCAGCAGTCGATGAAGAGGAATGCTTTCAGCAGGGAGACATTTCAAAATTTGTACCTGATACTAAAATTGTAGAAAGCTATTTCCCAGCTAGCTTTTACCTGTGAGTTATAAAAAAAGGTCAGAGAGGCAAGGATGTTCTTTAGTTTATTTGTACTATAATTTTTACTATTTAAAAATATATCTGATATTTAATTTTATCGTACTGCCTTTTGAGTTATATGTGGCAGGTTAGTATTATTCCCATTTTTAAGTCAGTGAGCTAATAGCAATGAAGTAATTAGCTGCATGTCTCAGAAATGATTTTCAGATCAGTTTTATTTTCAGTATACTGCTGGGATCGGAACAAAAGGCCACTGCCAGGTAATTATAACTCCCTTTACTCCCAAATCTAGTTATATTGAAAATATTAGGTTGACTCAGATGAAAATGTCACATTTATGGGTTGAGTATTGGCAATTTCATGCAGTTCATTCTAATATTAGGATTGGGAAAAGAGACAGTCCAGCCTCACAAGCTTCATTTACTAAAGGTTCACAGGGTCAGCTTTTCTACTGATAAAAGATTTTCAAGTCCTTTGCTAAATGAAGCTCTCACAATGATATATAATAAGAAAGCAAACTAAAGACTTATAGAAGAAACCCAAACTGTGTAGCAAATCTTGGACAGAGCTCAGTTTTCAAGAATTTAAGTAGCCTGTGTTTTCTTTCATTGACAATCTTGCCCTTGCCAAATCAGGATGACTGACACCCTTAATTTGCAATTTTCTAAATTTCAGAAATTTTTCTTTATGATTGCTATACAGTGGTTTACCTAATTATATTTTTCAAGTTGCCGTTTTTGATGTTTAATTTCAAAATCAATTTAAGATGTCTCAAGCTCCATTAATACAGTGTGATATTGCTTCACTCATTTTTGTGTGAAGCACTTATTTTAAAAAATGCATCAGTCTAATGATTTTAAATTACTCCACAGTGCACATACCAATTTACGACGATTACAAAATTTTACATTTTTTTTCACCAAAGCACTTCAATTTTAAAGATGCTTCTTGTAGTAGTAGATAGAATAAGAGCGTTAACTTTTGAAATGGAATTAATACAATTTAACATCTTTAAAATAGTCTGCCTTCTCTAATATAAAATAGAACCTAAGTAAATAGATCTGAATTGATCATTGTGCATAAAAATGCTTAAGTTGAGTATCAGATTATGAAATAATTTTATTTTTATTCACACTAATGATAATATACTATAAAACTGGGTACAAGTAACTAACTGCATGTTAGTACTGCAATATGTGAATGTGTACATGTGTACATGTATGCATTTATTTGAGTGATGAAGTATGTTTGAATTTATGTATGGGTATATGATGAAACATATTGTGAAAATGCATTATGTGTGCAAGACTCTAAGAGTTTGAAATGTGTTTTAGTGTGTACATGATTGTGTGTCGATTTTTGTGTACTTGTGTGCTATAGAAAACGATATGTTTGACTAGGTAAGTGTATGAATCAGTAATTTTCTGCTTTAAATACATATTTATAGATTAAAATCTAAGTGTACTCTTATTCAGTTAGGAAAGTGTGCTATAGCAACTCATCTTTTAGTCTCCACATGAAAGAGAAGAAAGGTTTCACACCCAAATAAACAAAACAACATATCTAGAAGATCTTTTCATTAACACAAAATACATACCTCATTTGAAATCTACAGAGAAAATGAACTATATTAAAACTTGCTTCAAGATTTCACACATGGTTATATCAGTTCAACAGTTGTAAATAATCTACTAAAGTTGAGAAATATTTCCCATTGCATTAAATTGTTTATTATTGTATTCTCTCTGGATTCATAGTGACAAGTGTCACTCTTTCAAAAATTGATAACAATAGATACTTAAAATTCTATAAATAACATTAATTTATACCCTAACAAAATTCATAGAGGTCTTACAGCAAATGTATTGGACCAGGCAACAGTCATTAAACCATGTTGTTGTAAGAGGAAAAACCCTAGAGGACAATGCTACCATAATGAGCACTGGGTTCAGTTCTATAACCTTAAAATTATCTCATTTAATATTCACTGAAACCTTGCAAAATATTTTTGATTTTACTTTTAGATGAGGTACTCAATACCTGTTGCTTAATGTCCTGTGGCTAAGTAGGGGTGAGAATGGCTCCAAATTCAGTTCTGTCTGAGTCAAAATGGTGTTCAGTGTACTACACTATGCTGATTCTTTTAGACAAAATATGAAAATATGACCTTTACTAAATTCATCTCTTTCCCCTCTGAACATGAAGTTTATTTGGCTGCCTGCCACACTCTGACCCTCAATTGCCATCTCTAACAGCATCTAAATTCTGATTAATATCAAGCTCGTATCTGTTGTAGAAACACTAAAGAAACACATGAAGCATGCTTCCTGTTGAAAGGTTTACTATATATATATTATTTATGTATCTTGAGTTTCTTTCTGTGGCTACACCCAGTGGTGCTCAGGGGTTATTCCTGGCTCTCTGTTCAGGGATCACTCATGGCTGTGGTCAAGATTTGGGATGCCAGGAACCAAATTCAGGTCAAGGCAAGCACCTTACTCACTGTACAATCGTTTCTGACCCAATATATGTATTTTAAAATAAACTGTTTGGTTAAAATAATTATTATCTATTCAACAGAAATAATTTATAAAATAACTATAAGACTACTATACCCATTATACAGACATTAATTCCTTAAGAAATTTGGTTCTTTCCCTAGTCATACCAGTGAATTTCAATCACATGCTTACAGATTGGTGTTGTTATTCTGGTGCAAAAAAAGGGTAGATAATCACTTGCAGAGACCTTTTAACCAGAATCAGCTAACTAAAATCCCATTGACATAATTAGTTTTACTGGTGAGTCATGGTTCAAATGATTGGATCTAATTGAAATGTAGTTTCTTAATTTGTAAAACAGGGATCATAGTATTCTCACTGCATGACTGTTATAAGGTCAAAAGATAATATACACAAAAATATTGAACATCACAAACTGTTAACATATTTGATGATCTGAGTCATTAGTCTCAGTGATGAATAAGGGATTTGGTAGTATATGGACCTAATTTCAAATGTTTTGCCTTCAACTAACTGTGTGCTCTAGAACACACTGTTGAATATTATGTTTTCATTTTTAATGTATAAGTGAACATAGAATATAGTAGCAACATTTCTCAAAGCATGTTCCAAATAGCACTTCAGTCGTTCTAGGATATGAAGAAATATTAAGGAAAACCTTTCTTCCTGACCAAAGTTTGGTGAGAAACTGTGGTGTACATAATTTACACAGTAATATTTTATAATTTATAATATGAAAAGTGCTTTTTGAATTTCCAAGTAGTTTATATATTGTATTTATCCTTTTATTTTCTCACCACAGCTGATTTTGTTGCTAAAAGCATTCTTCAATCTTTTACTTTCTTTTTCTTTTCTTTTATATCATTTTATTTTATTTTATTGGTCACTTTTGGTGATAGTCATGGCTTACTCCTGCTTCTGGACTTAGGAATCTCTACTCGCAGGGCTTAGGATATCAGATGTAATGCAGTGCATCAAAACTAGGTTGGCAGCATTCAGAGCAAGCATGCCCTCTGCTGTACTGTCTCAGGCCCTTTCCTCAATATTTGAACACCTGCAGACCTGCTCCTATTCTGCATTCTGGTTGACAGACCTGCTGTTAGAAGCAATGCAGTAGAACTTTCTACATACAGCGTTCAAATTTCTACACATGGAGAGACTTGCACCAATCTGTCTGTGGACCCATGGTTGAGCAAAACTGATCTATAACATCTTTCAGAAATCAGTTAAATATAAAACACTTTAACATTGTTTCTGCATTCAGGTATCATTCCTGGAAGTGCTTGGCATACAATATAGGGTACCAGGAATTGACCTGGGCTGTCCACCTGCAAGGAGAGCACCTTATCCGCTGTTGTATTTTTCCATGCCCCAACCTATTGTTTTTAATGTGAAGTTTAGAAAGTTTGTGAGTTTGTTTTCCCATAACCAATATATCAATATATTAAGAAGAGATAAATTTTGTTTACTTTAAATACATTTTATTGGATCACTCTCCTATAAAATTTGGGGAGTATAACCTCATAGTTATAGAATATTGGAAAATATATATTAGTCCAAAAGAAAATGTTCTCACACATGTAAAATGTTTATATAAAAATCTTCTGACATTCAGAATGTGGGATAAATATACAAAAATAATTCCTTTATATCTATACCAGAGGCTACTAGCATTACAGATTTGATTTCCTCTATAGAGGATTATTTACAAGATATAGTTTCTCTTATCATTCTTAAGATGAACATATGGAAAGGCAGAAATTAATCATTTATCACTATTTTAGTCTAGCATAGATGTTACAGCATTGTTTTTTATTTATCTTTGGGCTAACAGTTTAAGGCAGCTGAGAAAACAGAGAGCGTTTTTATATTCTACAAGTAAGCAATGGACTCCACAAGATTATTTCCATCCTCTTTCCTATGTTCAAGTGAGAAAAATTACTTATGAAGGAATATATAAAAACTAAAGTGAATATACTTTGATTTTACTGTCTTAATACCTAGATTAACAGGTTATTGGGTACAGAAACTATTCACTTGATAAGAACAATATTGAGAAGAGAAAATTAGAATAATCTGGTCAGTTTAATGTGGGGCTCTCATACATAAAGATATTCCATGTGGACTTTTTAATCAAAGTCAAGATTTGTTTAAGTAAACCTTATTGCTAAATTAAAATTCAGATTTAATATGCCCTGGAGTAAAATATGATATTTTTATTGTTGTATGCTGTAATGAGTCAGTCTCTGTACTAGCTACACAATGTAAAGATTTAGAGAATGAAAATGAGGTTATGGAAATTTGGATGCTAAAAGATAACTAAGTGTTTTTTTTTTTTCTAACCACCTCTGTCTCGTGGCCCGTGGGCCTCTTCCGGCCCTCTGTTCAACATTTTGTGGCCCTGCCCTATAGGAATCTTTTTTTGTTTTATTTTGTTTTAGTTATTTGGATCACACCCCACAATGTTCAAGGCTTACTACTGACTTCACCCCGACTTTGCCTCCTGTGGCCCCCAAGTAAATTGAGTTTGAAACCCCTGGATGCCCTATTAATTTCTCCTTTTAAAGCAGCATGGTTATTTAAGTGATCAAGTTAAATAAATTTTAAGGCTTCAAAATAATTCTTTTGGTTTGTTTTGTTTTCTTTTGGGGTCACACCTAGCAGTGATAAGGGGTTACTCCTGGTTCAGAAATTGCTCCTGGCAAGCTCGGGGGATCGTATGAGATGCCGAGAATCGAATTGAGGGTTCATCCTATGTTGGCCACATGCAAGGCGAATGCCAAACTTATCATCACTCTGAATTCTTGAGCTTGTGTTCATTTTTTTTTCTGGTTAGATACTAAGCTTCTCTATTATCTGCAGAGATCATCTAATATTTCTTTTATCCTGTGACTTCATTAAACCTGACCCCTTCGGTACTATATTTGTACAGACTTTACTTTGGGCTGATATTGGGAGTGGGCAGGTGCCTGGAATATCCTAGAGACATTTTCCACATCAATATGTGTGCTTTAAAACCCACATTTTTGTGGAGATATGAAAGGGACCCCAGGAAAATTGGTGGAGGGATATTGGCACTGGTGGTGAAATAGTTGTATATAAATAGTGTATATCTAAAATTAACTATGAATAACTAAAAATCACAACAAAAAGCCACAGTATTGGAAGAAAGATATGCTCATATCAAAAAATAAGAAAATAATCGGGTTTCAGCCATAAAATGCATGCCCTCCTTCACCAATGTAACTTTCCAGGCACAATTGTCCCCAAATTATGAACATGTTTGTAACCATTGTGCTTAAAGAAATTATTAAAAGAAGAAAACATTAACTACAGAAATCACATAGCCATTGAATAAATTGTTGAATGATAACAGAAAGAAAATTAGTAAATTTTGTGGGCAGAGTGTTTAGCATCTTAAATGCAGAGATCAACAGAGGCAAATACTAAGATATTGTGAGAGCTTCATATTTAAGGGGTGTTGCTGATTGGCTATGTGAAATATTCCCAATTCTGCACTTAATTTCTACATTAAATGTTTTGTGTGCTTCCTATTTCTTAATGTCTCTGCCAACTTAAGCTCATAGGCTGGAATCTAGGGTGAAGGTGCTATACTGAATTGAATAAATACTATCTGCTGAGTTTACGAGGCTTCTCAGTCAATTCTAAAAATAATAAAATCAAACTCGGGTTTTAATGGTGATTTATTTTTAGTACTACCAGGTTAAAGTCTGAAGATTCTGACAAGACCGACTGTGTGGGGTAGTTGGAGGAGAGTTGCTGTGTGATCATGCATATGAGATTTGGGGAATAACTGCTCCCATGAAGCCTGTATTTAGACCAAGTGCTTTTGTCTCCGGGAGTCTCCTGCAGCTGCAGAAACCATGTGGACTCAGTAGTTGGGGTTCAGGGCCCAGGATGGAAGCAAATCTCCATTCTATAGTACTTGTGGGACATGCACAGTGTTTTGTCTCCAGGACACTCTGTAGCTTCAGAATACCCCAATCTAGCATGCTACCCCTGTTCTCTCTTCAGTCCAGTTTCATATTATTAGCTTTGGTTTTGTTTCACTTACCATTAGGATCAAATCACTTAGAAAACAACTGGAACTAACATCATGATCTATTTATCCTGTTGTTATTCAATGATTGTTTTGTTTTGTTTTGCTTTGGATTTTTGGGTCACACCCAGCAGCACTCAGGTGTTCCTCCTGGCTCTACACTCAGAAGTTGCTCCTGGCAGGCTCGGGGGACCATATGGGATGCAGGTATTTGAATCACCTTCCTTCTGCATGCAAGGCAAATGTCTTACCTCCATGCTATCTCTCCAGCTTCTATTTTATGGTTTCTATACCGATTACCTTATTATATATTTTATTGCAAACATATGCAGATTTCTTCCTCAAAAGATGGAAAATCGGGCCTATCATGCCTTATTATTTTGTTGTATTTATGGTTTGGGGCCACGTGGATTGTGTGCATATATTACACCTAGCACTGTGTATCAGTCATGTCTTGGGGGGCCTTTTATAGCTATGGAAATTGAATCTGGGTTGACTGCATGAAAGGCAAGTGCCTTAGCACCTGTATTATTTCTTTAACCCTCAAGCCTATATTTCAATAGATATATCATCATTAGTCCTTACCAATGTTGTTATATTGTTCCATACTTGTATTATTCATTTTTTGCATACATCTATATGCTAAGGTTTGATGTTGCTCTTGTCTTAGGAAAATATAAATCTAAGCATTCTATATACTTCCTTGTTATAGTTTCTTTGTTACAAACTTAGAAGTAGATTTAATAATTTTCACTCTCGCTGTTTTATTATGCTCAAAAGGGATTTCTGGTTATTTATTTTAAAATCAAAACATCACTTTAACATATCTCTCCAAATGTAACATAAGGATGTTTTTTCAGTTACATTGGCATGTTAATACCATCAGTTTAATCTGAAAGCTGTATTTGGCTATATTTTCCATATTAGTGCCATAGCCTAGAGTAGTGCTGTCCAATACAGTTATGCTGTTCAATGTTCTACATTATCGTCCAAATAAAAAATAATTATCAAATGGCAGTCATATAAATCATATGAATTTTCTACACTTGATCTTAGCCAAAAGGCCGAGAAGCAATATATGAATTTTCTAATAGTAACATTAAAAAACTATATGTACAGGTGAAAGAAATATAAGAATACATTTTGTTTCACCCAATCAATCACAAACATTATCATTTTAACATATAACAAAATAAACCCCCATAAGGAAAACTTGAGTTGACTTTTCCAAACTAGGTATTGAAAATGATCCATTGGTTAAGGTTTTTTAGTGGTTTGGTACAAATAAAAGTTTTATTTCCATTAAGTTATGGATTTATTTCTTTGTTGCAGTTGATATACTCAATCACAGAGCAGATCATGATGCCCTATTGTGTTGTTAAAAGCTAGAAAACTATAGTCAAACTTGATGTCATTTAGCAGTTTCTGTGATGTCCATAAATAATATCACGTTTGTTAACATCCTTTGCATATATGCATTGTTATGTAACTTAGATTTTGGTTAGTGAGAGACACACCAATGTTCCCAGCAGTATCTTCCATGAAATTTTCAAATAGAGGGGGCAGATCCTTACTTCACTTTCATATTTCTTGTAATGAAGATGTGGTGGCTGGGGCATTTAGTGCCAATTGTACAATGGGTAGGGAGATGTGAACTACTAGAAATATACTTCCTTGCTAGAATCATCATACAACACTTGGATCTTGGATTTCTATATTTCTTTCCTTTTTTCTTTAGAATTTTTGGGAGCACACTTAGCAGTACTCAGGGCTTATTCCTGGATAGCACAGGGCAATATTTGGTGGCAGGCACTAAACCCAGGAAGGCTGGTTGCAAAGCAATTAGTACGACTGTCCTATTGCTCTGGCCCCACTCTATATCTTTTTTTTTAAGTTATACTTATACCTCACTGAAGACACCCTGTTTTCTCCTTCAGGTTGTTATTTTCTGGCAGTGAACTCTATCCTATCCTAACTCACACATCAAAAAGCAAATTTTCCTTAAGTGAATTTCAGGACTAAAAGCAATAGGAGTGAAGAGTTGAAACAAGTTCTCTTTACCCAACTTTTCCAGTAAAATATCTATTCTTAAATGCAGGAAACAAGACCATTTACTGAGGGACAAAAGAATCAAATGATTGTGTAATAGAAAAAAATCATATCCCTTTAAATTAATTCAGTTTTACAGTACAAGAAAATGAATTTCTTTGAGACAGTTACTAATTTATCTTCTAGTTACAAAAGATTTGTCTTTGAAATGTGTCTTTACAGTGAGAATTGAAATATAATGACAATAATAGCTACCATTTATTATTATAATTTAATGTCTTCTATGGAAGAAGCATGAGGTTGGTTGTCTCACATATATTCTCTCACTTAACCCTTACATATACCAACCAAAGAAAGAATTATTTTTTGTTCAAGAGGAGATACTCAGAGAAGCTAAGGAAGTAATTCAAAATCACACAGAAATGTTGAAATAGAGTTGGGAATTTGAGTCCATTTCTGTATGAATTTTCTCTGATGAATATATTTAAATTTTCATAACATGCTGAGAGTCCAGTAGGAGATGTTTGGATTGTACTTTATATATATGCTCATTGCCATTGTTAGTAAATTTATAGGTAGCATTGACAGTAAAAATGAAATACCTACTGAATTTGAACTAAGCTTTTTGAACATTATATTGTAGAAAAGACAAATCAGAAATCACAAAATACGTCTCATTAATTATGTCCCCAATTAACTGCATGATGTTAAGTAAGTAATCTGTCCTTTCTGAGCATCAGTATTCTCATCTATGAAAGGGAATAGCAGAACTAGATAAACTTTAAGGTCTAAGTTCATGCCACTATTTCATCATGATGTCAATGATTCATAAAATACAAAAAATATTAGAAAGTATGTAATATTCAGTAACAATGTTGAAAACAGCAGTGCCTAAAAGGAAAAAAAGACACAGAGACATTAAGAGAAAAGAAAAATTTCTGCTAGACCGGTAGTTGGAGAGAGAAGGGGAGGGAAACTGGGGACATTGTTGGTGAAACATATGCTCTGATGATTGAATAGGTGTTGAGCACTGTCTAACTAAAACCAATCATGGACAGCTTTGCAATTGTGTATCACACGGAGATTCAATTAAAATGTATTCCTTAAAAAAGAGAAATTCCAAGGCAGGAGAGATAGCACAGCGGTAGGGCTTTTGCCTAGCAAGCAACAGATCCAGGATAGATGGTGGTTTGAATTCCTGCATCCCTTATGATCCCCAGTGCCTGCCAGGAGTGATTTCTGAGCACAGAGCCAGGAATAACCCCTGAGCGCCGCCAAGTGTGACCCCGAAACCAAAAAACAAAAAACAAAAAAAATTCCATAATAGTTTTTAGTATCCTTAATTTTCATTGTTTGACTTTCAGGTTTAATTTTGAGAAATGAATCTAGGGGATAACATCAGAAGTTTTTTCTTTTGTTCTGTT
The DNA here is from genome assembly GCA_004027635.1 of Crocidura indochinensis. Classification (NCBI taxonomy): domain Eukaryota; kingdom Metazoa; phylum Chordata; class Mammalia; order Eulipotyphla; family Soricidae; genus Crocidura; species Crocidura indochinensis. The sequence goes on from PVKC010009170.1 coordinate 26,128, forward strand.
TATTTTGGGGTCACACCCGGTGATGCTCAGGGTTTACTTCTAGTTCTGTGCTCAGAAATCACTTCTGGCCTTTTTGTAAGGCTTCACGAACATACAGGGTGCCAGGGACTGAACTCGGGTGGCAGTTTGTAAGGCAAATACTATACTTGCTGTGCTATTGCTCAGGCACCAGAAGTTTTTTAATTGTTCAAACTCCTTACTCCTGCATTTAGTTGTTAATTAGGACTAGCATAGCTTCCAAAAATATTTTTGAAATAAAATTTCTCAGAATGTCCTTACATGAACAATTTTGCTGATATGGAATTAAGTGTTCTGGATTCATTGGTTTCTAATATGTTTATCCATACTTTAGTATTTTAAAAAATCAGAATTTAATTTGGACATAATTTCCTACTTTCTACTCAGAGTGAAAAAAACACTTAATTACTAGAAATAAATATAAATATGTATTTAACTGAAAAAGATAGTGCAGATGTGTGCATTAAGACTCATTATGTTTGATTTGTTAAAAATTACACTGGGGAAGGACATTTCTGCCATGGCAATAAGAAGCATCCACTGATTTGAATAACCTAGTATATAGATGGGATATTAAAAGGTAAACATGTATTTTAGCTAAATCATGGTCCTAGATAGGATCAGGGATCCATATTCAAATAAATCTAGAAGAAAAGTGCCTTGCAAAGACAGGTAAGAAGAAAATGATGTATCTTAAGCTTGGATCTTGGAAGATATTTAATAGCAAGCCTCCAATGAGATTTTATGGCCACTAGCCAAGTTTCAGGTGGGTTGGGGTATGAATTTATACTGTTGTATGGTTAAAAATATCTCTGTAACTTCAGATTTTAAATTTAAAGTTTATCCTGATCTGCAGTATAGAGAGCTTGCTGACAGAAAGAGTCATAAATTCTCCCTAGAGAAATACTTCGTTCACACAGGACTTAAGAGAATTTCACTATATTTGAAATCACTATAAAAGTAACAGAAATATGAAGGTAAGTCAACATATGCAGGGGTTCAAAGAAACAACAAACCATTTACAAGTCCACAAAGATTTAATATACCAAACTTACAGATACAGCATTTAAAATAATTATGCTATATTTGAAGAATAAATAAGGAACAAGAAATTAACAAAAATGAGGCATGTTCTTTTTTTTT
>PVKC010009171.1:0-17939 GCA_004027635.1 Crocidura indochinensis
TTGCTTTTTGGACCACATCTGGCAATAATCAATATCTGTATGCAGGAATCATTCCTGATAGGTTTGGTGGATCACATGGGCTGCTGGGTACTGAACCTGGGTTGGCCACATGCAAGAAAAGTTCCCTACACACTGTACTATTTCTCTATTTCCCAAAATAACTTTCATTCTTTTTGAATATTAGGTACCAAGCTCACAGAGCTAAGCAAGAGGCCTCCCAGCATGGCAGTAAGAAAATAAAAGTCTAATCCATCATCAGATTTGTAAATTATTAACAACATGTAATGATCACAATCAGAATTTAGGAACTCTGTATTTATCAGATTTCTGTTGAAAATCCAGAATGATTTCATAGTGATTTCTGCTTTTTTTTTATTTAAACAATGTAGCGACCTATGACCTGTTCTAGAATTGTTCCATAATAACATTGCCAGTTGTCTTTCAACCTAAAAACTTTAGGCAATACAGTCTATTACTACCTTTACTTTGCTGTGCATATTCCTTCCACTAGTCACTCAGATTTTCTCCACCATCTATTTCCCAAACCAAATTCCCTCTCACTGAAGAGAACCTAATTTACTAGATTATCTTTAAACTCTGTATATTCACCTCACAAGACTGATGTAACAAATTAGCACAGATTGTGAATTTGCAACAATATTAATTTAGGGAGCCCATAATTAGCCTATTATAGTTTCAGTGGCTCTATATTTTGGATCCCTGTCACCAAAGACACGTGTGTGCAACTCTCGGTCATCACAGCAACACCAATAAAAGGGGATGGTGGTGGTGGTGGAAATTATTTTGAAAACTCAACAAACAAAACAGAAATGTGTTCATTCATAGTTTTGTAATATGAGCTCAGGATGTCCAAAGGGTTGTATTTCCCCTGCAGCAGAGGTTCCCATTCCCTCAGAGGTTCCCTGGAAATCTACCTTCTTTAAGAGAAAAGATAAAGATATTCCCTCTACCCCCAACAACCCCCCACCATACCCCCCACATGTTACATCTTACGCTACTTTGGATCATTATAGCATCCTCGGGGGTGTGGTATCACCCACTTTGGGAAACACTACTATGGAGGAGCTAGGGTAGATATGTTCTTTACCTTTTCCAGTTTATGATAGCTATTCATAGTCCTTTATTTGTAGCTACCTCTTAATCACCTTGTCATCTGTTTGTCACATAAGGATAACTGTTATTAGATATATGGTCCAGCAGATAATCTGGGCAATTGATATTCTCTTCTCAAGATCATCCATGCAGGGGATGGAGAGATAGCACAGCAGCAGGGCATTTGATTTGCACTTGGCCAATTCAGGACAGATCAGAGTTCTATTCCCGGAATCCCATAACTTCCCCCTGAATCTGTAAGGAGCGATTTCTGAGCAGAGTCAGAAGTAAACTCTGAGGGAGCCGGGCGGTGGCGCTGGAGATAAGGTGCCTGCCTTGCCTGCGCTAGCCTAGGACGGACCGCAGTTCGATCGCCCGGTTTCCCATATGGTCCCCCAAGCCAGGAGCGACTTCTGAGTGCATAGCCAGGAGTAGCCACTGAGTGTCACCGGGGGTGCCCCCCCCAAAAAAAATGTAAACTCTGAGTGCTGCGAGGTGTGGCCCTCAAACAAACAACCCCCCCAAAAGATTATCAATACAACTGCATATAACTGTAAAGACCCTTTTTCCAAATGAGGTAAAGTCACGGTTCCAAGGTTTGAGATAATAAAAAATAATTCATTTTGTTTTGTTATTGTTATTGAAGAGCAATTTCTTTTCCTTCTTTCAAACTTTACTTTCTTCAAAGAACTTTCACTTTTTCACTTTAACTCTCAAGACTGTGTTTTCACTTTTAAAGTACTTTAAACTATTTGTTTTTGTAACTATTTTTGAATTCCCCTTTCCATGGGGGAAATGAATACTATGCCAATGGGAGGATATAGTGTTGGGTTTAAAAGTGAATAATTGCAGGCTTTAGGCCTCTACATTTCACCTTTCAAGACAAGTATTATACCCTCCTAAAATCTACCATATCTATTTTTACCATAGTTCTGCAAGGTGAAAATATTTGTTTTTAATCTTGCTTGTCCACCCATCCTTGCAATTTCCCTACTTCCCTCAAAGCCTAGTTATAGTTTATCCAATTTAAATTATAAGTGAAAGGTACAGAACTCCTCTTATTTTGGGAAAAGTATTGTTTTCTTTCAACAACTATACCAGTTAGGGAATAGTGACCCTTTGTTAATTTTAATTTTTCTTTTTTTATTGAGAAATATTAATAAAATTCTATTTTCTTTTTTTTAAAGCCAAAATCCCATTTTCTTAACCACTACAATGTGCCTGCCCAGTGTTTGAATGTTACTTTTGTTACTCGGAACAATCCTATAGAAAAGAAAGTGTTTTTCTCCATTTTGCAGATTTAAGAAAGGAGATCCATGATTAGCAAGGGTTTGACTAGAGAATCAAACCAGATTTGCCTGATCCTCATGCTACTCTATCTCAAGTTTACTCTCAAGTTTTTGCAGACAACAAAGCAGAGTAAAAGTTCAGGAGCTTTTCAGTTGGAACCTTATATCAAAAGCTGAGAGTTCATTTTTTCTTTCCTTGATCATCTTCTGACTCAAAAAATAATTTTAGAAGTTCATATTTCCACTCTTAACATTTTTTGCAAGTCTCACCTCATTTGGGTGCTTCAGGTTTCTTGACATTATCCTATAGGGCCCATGTTACCTTTTTATAATTATCCTTGGTATGTGGTTGCTTTCTCCCAAGGTTTCTGTCACTTTCAATTAACTGAGCAATTCTTCCTTGTTGGAAAGAATTAGATTCTTCAGTCCTCTGTAGGGACATCAAATCATGAGAAAGGCAAATCAAAAACTTGTCAGCTGCACTGCTTTTGGTTCAACAAAACTTTCAAAAGGTTTCCAAGCTGTTTGAATGTATATTCCTTTTTATTTATTTTTTGATTGTGCACTACTACAGGTATTGATAAACAGTAAGGCACTATGCTATCAATAATGTATTTTTTGGTGAATAAGTGCTTGTGGCAGTATATAATTAGAACTAGTTTTAAGTGTCTCACATAAATTACTCTGAATCACTTACAAGTTTCCTACTCTTTCTATATGTATGTATGTATGTAGGTATATATGTATGCATGTATATATATGTTCACTTGATCATGTCAATATAATTCCATCTTCTTCTTCCATACAAATTCAATATATGAAAAAAACATTTTTTCTTTTGGGCCACACTTGGTGGTCCTCAGTAGTTTCTTCTGGCAGGTTTGGGGGGCCATGTGGGATGCTGAGGATCAAGCCTGGGCTAGCAAGTGCAAGACAAACATCCTACCCACTGTGCCATCACTCCAGCCCAAGAAAACATTTTTAAAATAACCTTTATTTAAAAAATATTTTTTAAAATAACACCAAGTACTTATTCACAAAAAGTACATTATTGATAGCATAGTGCCTTACTGTTTATCAATACCTGTAGTAGTGCACAATCAAAAAATAAATGAAAAAGAATATGCCAAATATTATATTGAAAACATAAATTGATGTTTTACTGTTAGTAAAATAACGAACAAAAGTCAGATATTTTTCCTTAGTATTAAACATAGCAAGTTATAATTGGTATTCCAATTATTTCATGTTAGTAAAAATAAAGTTAGGCACTGAGGATTTGGCTCAGCAATAGAGCTCACGTCTGGGATACATTGGGTTCTGGGTGTTATCTCCAACAATGAGAGTAAAGTACACAAGCACACACTTCTATTAGGTACATTGCTTATTGCATTCTTAGAATAATTGCCTTTATATATGATTCTCTGTTTATTATATACATTTATTTATTTTCCACTCCTCTTCCTATTTTAATGTTGCTATTGTGATGATTATGGGTCACATACTTGATTGCAGAATTGGCATAGTTTAGTTGCTGATCTCACCAGAGGTTCACAAACATTGTGAGGAGTGTGTGTATGTGTGTGTGTGGGGGGGTGTGCCTAAACCAAATGGTTCTTAGGACTTACTCCTGGTTTTGTGCTCAGGGCACTTCTGGTGATGCTCAAGGGACCAGAAATCAAATTGGGTCAGAAGTATGTAAAGTAAGTACGTTTTTCTCTTTATGATCTCACTAGCTCAGATGTCACATGATTTAATTGAAGTGCTCACCAGTTGCTCACACATTTGACTGCAGTGTGCTGGACACTGCATATTTTGTGGTAACAGGGATCCTAGACAGAAATGCCACTAGGACTACACTCTGAGTGTGGGGCAGTGACCGGGATCAAACTCGGTGAATCATTCCTACAAGTCTGATGCTTCATACATCAATCACTGAGCATCCTAGTACCCTTTACATTTAAATACATGTGACTCTCAAAAGAATTTTGGACTTGAGCATTGTTGTTAAGAGCATGGACGTTTGGTATCACATTGTTTGGGTTCAAATTCTATTCTTTCACATCATTTCAACTTTGGTTTAGTTGTATATTCATTTTGTATTTTGGAATTGATAATGTATAAGAGGCAGAAGAATGTCTATGAGAGTTTAAGTGAATGAAGAATCTTGGAAAATGGTTTTTATTTGTATGCCAACTTTGAGGATATAAGATTTTTTTTTTGGTTTTTGGGCAACACCTGGTAATGCTTTGGCGTTTACTCCTGGCTATGTGTTCAGAAATCGTTCCTGGCTTGGGGGACCATATGGGATGGCAGGGATTGAACCCAGGTATGTCCTGGATCAGCAGAGTGCAAGCCAAATGCACTATTGCTGTGCTATCGCTCCGGCCCCTGTAGATAAAATTTTAACAGATTTTTAGTCTTATTGAAATTTGGAGGGAAGTGGAAGAAAATTTAGCAAATGTGTTACCTGAAGTTTTGTATAGAATAGAAAATTTATCTAATGAACTTAGAGACAGGTCTAAGATTTCCAGTCAGAATGTTTAATATATTAGCTAACTTTTCATTGCTTATAAGCTTCTCATTGCTTAGTAAAATGTGCAATTAGATGAAGTTAAAGTAAAAATTATTAAACAAAAAAGGAGCTAGAACTTTTGAAATTTGAAGATTCCCATCCTTTATAGGCAACAAATGTTAAAATTAGGAAATGACTCAGACTGGAAATCAAATTCAGGACATGACTAAGAAAATGTGGAGATGAGTACATGATGATAAAACCCTTTAAGATCTCTAACCCATAAACACTTCCAGAGAATATCAATTTAGATATAAAGGGTGTGCCTTACAAACTCTTTCAAATTATAGTTGTTCTAAGAATTTTAGAAACGTTATATCTTGATTTTATTTTTGGTTTTTGGGCCATATCAGTCAGCACTCAGAGATTACTACTGGCTCTATGCTCAGAAATTACTCCAGGGAACCAGGAATTTAACCCGGGGTTGGCCATGTGCAAGGCGAACACACCCGACACTGTACTATTGCTCCAACACAAGTAATGTTATGGTTTTTAATATCTTTTAAAACCCATAGTTTTCTCCATCTTTTCTTTCTTCTACAACATAATTTTAAGTTATTTTGACTCATTATTTACCATAAACTTTTATTGTCTATAAATTGACAGATGGACCTAAAGCCTTATTTAGTATTAGATCCATTTGGGGAGAAGGCAAATTTTTGTTTTGTTGTTTTGTGCTTCATCTGACCATGTTCAGGACTTACTTCTGGCCTTGTGCTTAGGTATCACTTCTGGTGTTTCTCAGAGGACCATAAGGCGTGCTAGGAATCAAACCCAGGATCTCACCTGCTTTATTATCTCTCTGGATTCTCGGAAGACTTTTTTAATAAGTGATGATTGTTTTTCACTACGAGGTATATTTCTTTCCTTGTTATCTTAGCATTTGCTGGGAGGACAATAAGTACATTTATTATTTGGGAATCTTCAAATAGTAGTTTCTAGTTCTATCTTCTTCATTTGATACATATATACAGAGAAATTTCCCATCCACCACAAGCTTACGTGTGGTACAGTTAATACAGGAAAGTACAGGACAGGCATAATAAATTACTTTCTAATTACTTTTTCTTTAAAACAAAACAAAGGGGGTTTTCAAAATAAGTTTATTCTATAGTATTTTCCAATATTGATCAGCTAAATTATTTTTTTCTGCCATATCCAACGGTTCTCCGGGACTATTTTTCATGATTCTGGGAGACATGATGCTGAGGATAGAATCTGGTCCCCCAGCATATAAAATACATGTTCAGCACATTGAGCTTCCTAGACTAAAGTAAATAACTTTTGTTAGTATATCACTGTAAATTTATGAATTTAAAGAGATAGATGAAAATTGATATACTCACATCTATTGCATTTTATATGCAACATTATGTGCATTATGTTGCATTTTATATGGTCTCTGAAGGATCTCAAAATTTCTACAAACTTGTAATTTCCTAAAATAAATAATGAATTGTCCCCCACTCTTGTTGGGCTTCTAGAACAATACAGGGGAGCAGTGGTAATCTCAAGCATAATTGTGGTGGTTGGGTGGGGAGTACTTTCTACTTTTTGCTTAAGAAAGTTAGATTTCTAGGTAGTTGCTTTAATTTTCTTTGGGATAAATGTGTGACCCTCTATCTTAATGGTTATTTGAATTGTCCCATTTTTGTTTTGTAGGGTGATATTTAGTTGTCCCTCTGAGTCTATATGCCATGATTTTCATAGTCTCTGATGGCTTCTGGGACATGTCCCACACTTCAGTGAAAACAAGTACTATTCCAAGGGCTTACTTGCATAGGTCTCAAACTTGCAGCCTGCGGGCCACAAACGGCCCTCCATACAATATTTTGTGGCCCTGCCCTAGAGGAATCCTTTTTTGTTTTGTTTTGTTTTAGTTGTTTGGGTCACACACCCCCAATGTTCAAGGCTTACTACTGACTTTGCACTCAAGCATCACTCCGATTTTGCCTCCCGCGACCCGCAGGTAAATTGAGTTTGAGAGTCTTTTGATCCGAGATTTAAGAATTTTAAGAATTTGCAGTTTTCTATGGTAAATTACAAAAATTTCCAATTTTCCTGTCTTTTAATTTTTTGTTTGTTTATAATAAACAATTATATAATAATAATTATATATAATATATCATAATAAACAATATAATAATTTAGTTTGTTTATTTTTGGGTCACACCTGGTGGCACTCAGAGATTACTTACTCCTGGCTCTCACTCAGAAATTACTCCTGGTAGGCTCAGAGGGCCGTAAGATATTAGGGTTGGCCAAATAGAAGGCAAATACCCTATCCGCTGTGCTATTGCACTGTCCCTTTTAAATGTTTAATAGGTTTCTCTTGCACATTTAAATGTTGCATTCTCCTGAAACTGATTTTCTTGTATGGTGTTCTGTAGACAGACCCAATTCATTTCCTTCTCCCATGATATCCAGTACCATTTATTGAAAAATGCTTTTTATTTCCTTACAATGTCATCACCATCTTAAGTACTAATTCTATACAAATGCTTCTCTTTCTGGGCTTTCTCTCAAGTAGAAAATTTCCAGCTGTTACTAATTACTAGTAGCAGACTTACTGAACCAAAATTTACATGCAATTCATTCACTAAAAAGGGTACAGGAGATGGGCATTTTTTGTATGTTCATAAATATGTGTAATTGTCATAAGAACATTTTCAGTGCCCTTTAGCTATTGATACATTATGACCCCGTATTCTTAAACCTCAACATCCCAAATTAACTACTAACCTACTCATTCTAATTTTCCTATTATGGATACTTTATATAAATGGAATTATATAGTAATGTGATCTTTTATAACTGGCTTACTTTTTCCAATATAAGTTACTTTAAACACAGTGTATCACATAATTGGCATAGTTGATCAAAATACATTTGTTTCCAGGTAAATGGGGGTGAAATTTTTAAAATAGAGGAGAAATAAAAGATGAAAAAAAGTGTACAGCCACAAGAAAATTTGTGAAAATTATTGTATCTCAAAATGTGGCCATTAAGACATTGTCAGATTTGGTAAGCTTCTTTTTTTTTGTTTTTTTTTTTTTTTTTTGGGCCACACCCGGTGACACTCAGGGGTTTCTCCTGGATATGTGCTCAGAGGTCGCTCCTGGCTTGGGGGACCATATGGGAAACCGGGGGATCGAACCACGGTCCTCCTAGGGAAGCGCAGGCAAGGCAGGCACCTTACCTCCAGCGCCACCACCCGGCCCCTTTATATATCGTATAATAGCACCATATTGGTGAATTTGTGAGTTGTCTTTTTATAATTAATTACAAGTTTCTACTCTTGTAGTCATGAAGATGCCTGATTTTAATTTTTTTTTTGTTTTGGGGTCACACCCGGCAGTGCTCAGGGGTTACTCCTGGCTTCATGCTCAGAAATTGCTCCTGGCAGGCACGGGGGACCATATGGGGCACCGGGATTCGAACCGTTGACCTTTTGCATGAAAGGCAAACGCATTACCTCCATGCTATCTCCCGGGCCTTGGTAAGCTTCTTGATGCTAGTTTATCATTCTGTTACTTCTTTGTTTTGTTTTTGGCCACACCCAGCTGCACTGGCTCTGAGCTCAGAAATAATTCCTGGCGAGATTGAGGAACCATATGGGATGCCAGGGATTCAATCCAAGTTGGTCATGTGCAAGGCTAATACCTCCTAGCTACTATGCTATTATACCTCCCTCTATACCTCCTAGCTACTGTGCTATTGCTTTGATCTCATGTTACTTCTTTTGTTCTGAATATTAGGTGGCTTCAGAGATACATTGGTGTCTAAATTGGTGTGTTCCTACGTGGATGACAGTATTAAAAATTGGAGTTGATCAGGATTTCAAGTACCATTGCTTATATACTGCAGCTCTTGTGGGGAGTGTTTTTGGCTATCAGGGTTTTCTGAAGTACAAGAAGGTGGAGGATGGATATGGATGCCCACACTCATAAAAATCCAGAAAAGTTTTGGTGATGTCAGCCTAAATACCAGCATACCTGGAATTTTGGTCATACTGAAGTCTGCAGAGAGCTGTAGAGGAGAGATTAAGCAGGGCCATTTGAGAAGAGGGGTTTGTGCATGGTAGGTGCATTAGGCCTGACTTCATTAGGGCTAGGGCTTGGCTGGTTTCCTCCTGAGATTGCCAGCTTTTAGTTATATGGCTGATGTGCCCATAATTTTTCATGCTGTAGTGTACATCGCTTTCAAGACCAGAGTGAGTCTCTAGAACTGGCAAAATGCAGATATGGTGACTGCATTTGTGGGCATGGCTTTGGTTATCAGAACATCTGGAAGTATGAGAAATGGAGGGAGGGTGCCTTCACTCACTCCCACTCCACAAAGGTCTTGGTGATGTCAGCACAGATTCCAACATACCTGGAGTTTTGGCCAAACAGTGTCTTTGCAGAGTTCTGACCTCTTTTTATTTAGTATGTTTTTAGGGTTCATCTATGATGTAGCAGTCATTATAGTGATTATTAGTACTTCATCTTTTATGTATTATTTATATTATACTGTACAAATATACGAATTTGCTTCTTTTAATCCATTGTAGATCATGTGTTGCTTCTACTTTTTTAGCTATCATAGACACCAATACATTATTAATCATGGTTATAATAAAATATTGGACAAATATATTATCTTCATCTGAAATCTTCCTTTGAAGTATCTTGTATTCTTAACACTTTTCTTTTTCATAAAGACGCCAGTATTTGACTATCACATTTCTGGAACAACTTATTTGAAATATTTAAGGCAATTGCTTTCATTTCTGTGGATATAGAAAATATTCAATGGGCTGAAATAAACGGTTACTAGAGGTTCTAAATTTAAGCCCTACCACTGCTTGGCCTCCTGAGCATTGTCTGGTGTACCTCAGTAGTTCCAGCACCAGTGGGTCCACACAGCACATTGTGGGGCCTATCACTGTCTGCAAAGGCACATAAGCATCTCTGTGAGTGGTCCCTAAGTCTCTGAGCAATGCTGTGCATGCCTCCCCAACACTAAATTAAATTCCAACAGCTAATTTATTCTGTAAAAAAATGTATTTTATTTTTGTATTTTGATACTATAGCTAGGATCCTTACAGCACTTTTAATATCCATAGAATAAGTTATTACATTTCCAATCTTAGGGGTCTCTAATAATAAACAAACTACTTTCAAACATTTACCTTGGGTCAGAGTGGGTACAAAGCACAGTTGGTATAAAGCTTTCCTAGTACATAATCCAGGTTCAATCCCCACACTTTTTGTTCCCTAGGCACCATCAAGTTTAACTACTAAGTACAGAGTTAGGAATAAGACAGGTGTGGCCAAAATACAAAATACCTTAATCCTTAAATATGCTTATTTCTGGTTTTACTCACTTAGATTAGTCTGCACATTTTTATGGCAAAAATCTTTATGTACAGGTTAATTTTTTCCAAAGTTATTCCTCCCAATCTATTCAGATAGTTAGGCTTTTCTCTCTTAGATCTTTAAACAATCACCTATTTCATTATCTTTTACATGCAACTATTTGTCCTTGTCCTACTTCTAAACATCTTATTTAGTTTAGTCTTCAGGTCATACATATAATTCGAGGAATCTTGCCAAAGGTTTGTCAATATTATTAAAAAAAAACTTTCTACTTTGTTGTCCTCTGGACCTGATATTTGTTGTTTATTTCCATTAGTATATCTCTGATTCTTTTTTTTTTTTTTTTTTTTTTTGGTTTTTGGGCCACACCCGGTGACGCTCAGGGGTTATTCCTGGCTATTCGCTCAGAAGTCGCTCCTGGCAGGCACGGGGGACCATATGGGGAACCTGGGGATCGAACCGCGGACTGTCCTAGGTTAACGCAGGCACCTTACCTCCAGCGCCACCGCCTGACCCCCATTCTATCTCTAATTCTTTTGGCTAGTTTAATAAAACTCCCTTAGGGGCCCGGGAGATAGCATGGAGGTAAGGCATTTGCCTTTCATGCAAAAGGTCATTGGTTCGAATCCCGGTGCCCCATATGGTTCCCCCATGCCTGCCAGGAGCAATTTCTGAGCATGGAGCCAGGAGTAACCCCTGAGCACTGCCGGATGTGATCCAAAAACCAAAATAAAATAAAATAAAATAAATAAATAAAAAAATAAATAAAACTCCCTTAATAAGTTTTAATTTCCCTGCAAGTACTGTCCTAGTTGCATTTTCTTGTTTTGATTTTTTTGTTTTTGTTTTTGGGCCACACCCAGTGACGCTCAGGGATTACTCCTGGCTATGGGCTCAGAAGTTGCTCCTGGCTTGGGGGACCATATGGGAACCGGGGGATCGAACCGCAGTCCGTCCTAGGCAGCGCAGGCAAGGCAGGCACCTTACCTCCAGCGCCACCGCCCGGCCCCCCTAGTTGCATTTTCTAAGTGCTTATATGTAACATTTTTGTGATTGTTTAGTTTTGAATATGTATTTCTACTTTTCATTGAGAATCTTCATTTGAATTTAACCCATATTACAGTGAAATGGGTTATTTTCCAAGTAGATGATTTTTTTAAGTTTGTTACTAATTTTTACTGATTAGAAAATGTGATCCAAATGGCCGTGACTTTCAAAGTTATTGATTGATGAGACTTAGGCATAAAATATTCCAACACCAAACCCACCTCCTGTTCCCAATACATTTCTTCTCCCACCCCAACTTGACAGGCACATTTCAAAGTTCAATGGTTGTAGTTTCATTTAAAGATAATTGATTTTTTAGTTTTAATCATACAATGTTCCTACACAGTTTCCACAACCAGTGTTCCCAAATTCCTTCCTGCAACCTCCTACCCTCACCCCTACCACTATTGTAGACAATTTGCCCCTCTCCCCACACTTTTTTCCTTTTAGGCACTGTGGTTTGCAATACTGTTACTATTACTGAAAGGGTATCATGCATATTACTTTACCTCCTTTTTGTATCCTCTTCTTGACCAGAGTGGCCACTTCTATTACTGTCACAATGGTCCCTTCTCTGTCCTAATTGCATGCCACCCCTCTTTGTGGCAAGCTTCCTGCCATGGATCAGTGTGCTGACCCTATTGTAATTTACATCTCGTTTTCAGTGTTGTTGTGTCTGTGCTTTGGTTATATTGCTATATCATTCTCCCACATTACTGGTATAACCAAGGCCTCTATTCTTCCATTACTTCTATTTTACATCTTATTTTTTTTGTCCTAGGTTTATTTCCTTTTGTTTTGCTCCTCCCTATCTATAATCTGGAGTTATTATACTATGTTTTTACTTGAGGCAATACTTGGAGGGAACACGGTTTCCTCAAACTCAGGGCTTTATACTAGTCTAAGGTCTTAGACATTGAAAAAAGTTTGTAGATATACACTATATTTAAATATTGATTTATTATTTGTAATACATAATTTAGATTATTCCTTTGAAAAACTAGAGAGACGGACAGACATGAGGCATTTGGGGTCATCAAGTAGAGGCACCAGGAAAGTAGGAGGGATTAAAAAAAAAAGCTGTTGAACACAGCAGTCATAATAGCTTTTACTCTTACATATCTGCTAATTTCTTAGAAAATGTCTTAAAAGGCCTGCTTAAAAGACTGACTTAAAAGACCTTCTACCTCACAAAGTAAAGAAATCAAAACTTGGAGTTGGGAGCCTCCTTTGGTGATCATCACAGGCTTCAAGTTAAGACCTCAAAGGGTTTGGGGCAAAGTAACAACTAGAAAACCTACTTAGATTCTAATGAACTCAATTACTGACTAGATTAAGATGATTTTAAATTTACTAGTGCTACAAACCCCTACCAGGAAACCTCAAATGTACAATTTCTTTAAGACCTCAAAATACAATTTTTCCTATACTAGTTCTGGCATTCAAATTAGTATTACAATCATAATATAAAAATCCAAATAAAAAATAAAATCTAGCATTAAAATTAGTATTTCAAACATAATATAAAAATCCAAATTAAGACATTCTTCAGCAAAAATTAAAAATTAGGTCAATTATTACATATAAAAAGAAAATAAAATAAGCAAAAAATCCAGAAATGTTAAGGAAGTTAAGGAATAAAACAAATTAAGAATGATAATCAATTTAAGAAAATGAAGGGAAACATAAGGGGTAAAATGAAATGGTTTAACCAGCATTATAGTGGAATATTAGAAAAAAAGAGTGAGAAGAGGGAAGAGATTGAGAACCGTATCTCAAAATATAAAAAGATAGTATGGCTCATTGGAAAACTGAACATGATACAAACATGAGGCCTGGGTTCAACCATAACCCAATGTCCTAAGAGTTCAGAATTTTTCAAAGAAGAAAATAAAAGGCACACAAAGAAAACTTCAACAATCACATCACAATAAAATTATTTAAAATTTAAACTAGAGGAAAAAGAAAACAACTAAAAGAGCAAAAATTAAACTGACATTTCTCATAATATGATGTACCTATCAAATTATAAATTCGCTTCCCTTCTTTTGCTTGTTTTGGGGCCAGGCTTGCTGTGCTGGAGACTTTATTCTGGTTATGTGCTCAGGAAGCCATATGTAGTACTAAGGATTGAACCCAATCAGCTACCAGCAAGATAAGTACCTTATTTGTTGCACTGTCTCTCCAGAATAGCTGGAAATTTAATAAAAATTTCTCTTGAGGGCAGGGGAAAATGCAAATGTTGCAAAGTGGTCTAGGTACTTGCCTTACACACCTGGCCCACCAGCGCTCTATCCCTGGCATTCCATAGAGTACCCCAAGCATTGCTGTGTGATGCCTGAACCTAGAACCAGGAGTAGAATCAGGTGAAAGCCCTGAGCAGTGCTGTATGTGGTCCCGAAAACAAAATAACCCCCCAAAATTAGCTCTGAATATGAAGGTAAAACAAATTTTTTACGAGAGAACCTGGGCATCTCCAGAGTGGAGAAAAGCAGAGAATAACTTTTGGGAAGTTATATACAATTTCTCCAAATTATCTTGGCCTGGAGTTCTCTGCACACATAAAGTTAATCTGGGTGTTACCACAGGAAAATAAATAGCTTGGACTCAGTTTTTTGTTTTGGCTACATCCCGAGGTTCTCAGGTCTCCTGGAGAGCTTGGAAGACCATAAGGAGTGCTGGGGTTCAAACCAGGTCAGCTGCATGTTAAGCAAATGTACTATCTGTAGTACAATTGCTCAGCCTTTCGTATTGTTAGCATGACCTTTAGATTCACCATTAGTTTCTCTGTTACCTAGAGGTCCACCCTTCTCTGAGATGGGTCTTAATCATTCCCTCTCCCAGTTCAGGATTTGCACCTCAAAGGGATGTGTTCTTCATGACTTTGGGCTACTTCAAAGCTAGGCAATTTCTTCTAAGTTTTATTATTTCTCAAAAACTCATTACCAGGGTCCCCCCATCTATCAGTCTGCAGCATTCTTCTTTTAATTTACTATGTGTAAGACTTTTTTTCAAGTCAAAGCAATTATGGTGGTCACAACTTTGCATCTTGCTTTTTTAACATCGTTAAAATATTTGGTATTAAAAAATATGCACCAGGGGCAAGAGAGATAGCATGGAGGTAAGGTGCAAGCAGAAGGTGGGTGGTTAGAATCCCGGTATCCCATATGGTCCTCTGAGCCTGCCAGGATCGATTTCTGAGAGTAGAGCCAGGAGTAACCCGAGTGCTACTGGGTGTGACCCAAAAGACAAAAAAACAAACAGAAAAAATGCACCAAAATAGATTTTCAGTTGGACCCATTTCTGATTTGGTAAGAGTTGCTTTTAATTTTGTTAACTTTTATACCAAGTAATTCTTTTGTTCATGAACATCTTCAGGGCAATTTAAGTATAATAATTTTATCCACAACATTTAGATGTTATTATTAAGAAAATGGTGGGTTGGGCAAATAACATACAAAGAAGGCTTTAGCTGTCTTGGTATGGGGGACTGGGAGAATCTAAAAGTTGCTATATTTATTAAAAGCAAAAAAGTAGCAAAAATTTATTAGAGGGAACGGCTAATCATTAAAACAAACAAAAATCCAAAAAGCCAATATGGAACTGAATCTGAAATCAAAGTATGGAAGTTAAAGATGTTACAGGTATATATGACTGGCTAAAAGAAGAGACTTTTTTTGATGATTTTAAGGTCTAATTTTGGACATTTTAACACAAAACAAAGTTCTCAGGTA
Organism: Crocidura indochinensis; assembly: GCA_004027635.1. NCBI lineage: Eukaryota > Metazoa > Chordata > Mammalia > Eulipotyphla > Soricidae > Crocidura > Crocidura indochinensis. The sequence goes on from PVKC010009171.1 coordinate 15,119, forward strand.
AGCAAACAAAGACTTTCTTCAAAGACTGGATTCACCTACTTCATATAAATCATATAGGTAATTTTAAGGAGTACAAACATTGCATTTATTCTGTGGCAGATTAAAAAGGAGAGGTTTTAAAACATATATTGATTACTGGTTTGAGACTGGAGAGATAGTACAACAGCAGACCCTAGTTTAATAACTGTAACACATAGGTATCCTGAACATCAAACCAGAAGCCGAGTTCTACCCAAGTGTGACCCACAAATCAAAGAAACTAATACCCCCCAGTTCAAAACACTCAAAACAAAAAATCATATTGGTTATATTTTAATCTTTAAAAAATTACAGTAATACATTTTTTCACATTTTTCTAGAACTACAAATAATTGAGGATTGTCTTACACCAAATAAAAGCACAAAATCAAATGTGTTAAAAAAAAATACCCAAAGTGATAGTATAGTGGGTAGGGTGCTTGTCTTGCAAGCAGAGGCCCAGCCAGCTAATTTCGTCTATAGCACTCCATATGGTCCCGTGAAGAAGTCAGGAATAATTCCTTAATGCAGAGCCAGGTGTAGCCCCTAAACGCTTGCTGGGTGTGACCCTCCCCAAATCTCAAAACATAACAAAGGTACGTAAAAAATAAATGTCTAAGATTTTCTTTTCTGCCACCAATTCTCCTTGGAAAAAGCTTCATACCCTGATTGTAATTCCAGCCCTACGGTTGGTGAACTTCAACAGTTTACTCTGGAAGTAAACAGCAGTGTCAGACAGAAAATAAACAGCACAGGATGTTCAAGTACTGGCAAAGTCAAAGGTATTTAAGCGCTTAAAAATTCTACAGAGCTATTCTTATCTTTATTGTAATAACAATTATCAACATGCAAGGCTTCATTGCACTTTATTTTGCTTTATTACACAGGATGTGTGAGTACTGACAGACTCAAAGCTACTTTTCTTCAACCACCTTGTCTACCTCAAGGGCAGTAGTTGCTCCTGATATCCCAGATCAGTATCCCAATTCCTCTCCATTCCAGGTCCCCACTACAGCTGCCTGGAGACGTGTCCATTTATGTCCATTTGGCATCTTGAACGAAATTCTTGATTCAACCTCAGCTGAGCCCTGTTGGATATTCAAAGATAATTGTCCAACCCCTTCCTACCTCCAGCAGATTCCAAAATTTCCATAATCCCTCGCTGGCATGCCATCCCCACACCTTTAACAATCTAAACTAAATGTGAAGAAGTCCCAAGTGGAGGTATACGTCCAGCTCTTAAGTCTCTTTCTCACATCACACAGCTGTCTTACAGTGTGCAGATTTTTCCATGACTTCGAACCCAAACGATTCCCCAGTTTTTAACACTCACATCTGGAAAAGCCTGCCCCCTCCCATAAGAATTTGGATGGCTTTAGAGTCCTCCCTCTCTGCTTAATCTTCCAGCTAGTTTCCTCACTGTCTGAATGTCAGAATTAGACACTGGAGTAATAATAATAATAATAAATAAAGAGAGATATCTCAGATGCAACTGGAATTTAAGCCATGAATTACCAATAATTCGGGAAAAGGTGGCAATAATCAGGAAGGGAAAAGTGCCCTGGATAATCCTTTGGGATTAATCCAACTCTGGGCACGGGTTCAATGAAATGGCAGAAAGAGTTGACAAGGGTGGGGAGAAATAAGGTAAAAAAAAACAAAAACCAAAACTACATTATTTCATCTGAATTTTTTTTTTGGAAAACGATCCATTAAAAATAATAAAAATAAAATAATAATAAATCCGTTAAATATCACATATTAATATATAGCATATAGTCACATATACTATATCGTTATGTAATATAACAATACAAATAAATCCGTTATAATAATAATAATAATAATAATAATAATAATAATAATAATAAAAGGCAGTCTTCTCTGCATCTTCTTGAAAGATGTCTTTCTGATTTCGGTCCTCATCTAATGCAGTTAAAAAAGAAAACAAACCCAAAATTTGACACCTTCAAAAATCCCACGTAAGCCCCATTGGGAGACGCAGACGACAGAGGAACACGCGTGCTGGGCTGCGCGGCGCTCCGGGAGGGGCCGGAGCGGTGGCACCAGCGGGAGGGCGTCTGCCTTGCCCGCGCTAGCCAAGGACGGACCGCGGTTCAATCCACCGGCATCCATAGGGTCCCCCAAAGACAGGAGCCATTTCTTGAGCGCATAGTCAAGAGGAACCCCTGAGCATCACCGGATGTGGCCCAAAACAAAAAAAAAAAAAAAAAAAAGAGAGAGAGAGTAAAAGGAGGGCGTGGCTGGTCCCCCTCTCTAACTCCTCTGAAGCTCTGGAGCTGCTTCCACCTTAGTGACCAATCTCCGCTTCCGGAAGCGACCCACCTCGGAATGCTGCGGCTGGCGCAGCCAAAAGCGCGCCGTCGCCTCCCTTTCCCCACTCCCCACTATCCCCCTCCCCTCCCGTTGCGCCTGCGCTTTGGCCTCCCTCGCGCACGCTCAAGGTCAGCACCACCCCCAACGCCCTCCCCGAGCGAGCCCTCGCGGAAGTGGCTGGCGAGGACGGACGTTCGGGCGTCGCCTCACCTCGGCGTGATGACGTAATAGGTCGCGGCGCTTTCTCGGGGGGAGGGCGGGACTTCCTGTCCCGCGCGGGGAGAACTTCCGGCCGGGCCGGAAGACCTTTTTTTTTTTTTAATTTTTTAACCTCAGTGTGTGTGAGTGTGTGTGTAGAGGTTCCTGACTGCTCAGTTAAGGCCGGCGAAAGCGGACGACCCGGGGAGTTGCAGGCTGTCGGGTGCGCGGCCTGTGTCCTTGACGCCATGGTGAGTGCTCCGAGGGC
>PVKC010009172.1:0-27325 GCA_004027635.1 Crocidura indochinensis
AAAAGAGGAGTGGTTAAGGTAGCTTTGGGGTCTGGGTCGTAGATATTCAGCATCAAAAATCATGTTCTGATCCTAAATGATGCACCTGGAATTTAAAGGCAGAAGGATGGCAGAATGGGTGATTTGGAGCCCTACAGCAGTGAAATCTGTAATATATTAATTTTTTTTTTTTTTTTGGTTTTTGGGTCACACCCGGCAGTGCTCAGGGGTTACTCCTGGCTCCATCCTCAGAAATTGGTCCTGGCAGGCACGGGGGACCATATGGGGCACTGGGATTCGAACCGATGACCTTTTGCATGAAAGGCAATCGCCTTACCTCCATGCTATCTCCCGGGCCCCAATATATTAATCTTGAACTTGTCTCAGAGTTATCTGGCATAAGGTTAAGTATATTTCAGAATTTTTCCCTTTTTCGGTTATTTTCTAAATGTTTTTTGCTTCTCATCTTGGAGCTCAAAAATCTTTTCTTTAGGTACTCCTATTTGTTACTCAGACAATCTGTTGTTGCAGTTGTTGTTTTTCTATAACTCACCAAATTCTTCATTTCTGTCTCTTCATGATTGTAGTTTTCTCATTTCTACTCTGATAATGTTTGTGCTTTGTTGACTGCCTATGACATTATTTTTCTTATCTCATTAAATATTCTCAACAAGGTGTGACAAAAGTAATTTTCTGAGTTCTAGAGCTGATTGATACTGATACATTCTTTCATATTATTATTTTTGCTTGTTTAACTTGTGGGGCTTCTTTATGTCTTCTTCATTATGTTTACTGTGCTCCTGATGTGTTGAAGGTAAATCTCTGTAATTTAGCACCAAAGAATCTGTCAGAAATTAGGCTTGATATTGTTTATTCCTTTCCTTTACTGTCTTCATCCAGGAAGTTCACATATGACAAGTATAAGATGTGATGATTGAGCATTTGGCCATATAATTCAGAGGATGTTTATGTGGGGCTATTGATAAGTCAATATCTAGCATGGTGGCTATGGATTTCCAACTGGTAAGGATGCTTCCACAGAGGCCCCAAGGATATCAGGCTGGAGGTTACCTGGAGGTAGAGGCTACATCTACCTGGCATGGTAGAGGAGCAAGCAGATATGTACAACAATTCTTAATTACCAAAATTTAAAAGACTCAAATTTCCTAATGGTGAACTTGATTTCTATCCAAATCATTGAAAACATTGGTAAATGTACTTAATTTTGATTGAAGTAGCTTGAGTAATAAGATAGAAAGAGAGAAAAATAAATTTTAGTACAAAGAATTGTAGGGAGGCTGAAGCGATAGCGCAGTAGTAGGGCATTTGCCTTCTCAGGCGGACCCAGGTTCAATCCCCAACATCCCATATGATTCCCTGAGTTTGCCAGGAACAATTTCTGAGCACAGAGCTAGGAGTAATTCTTGAGTGCTTCAGGGTGTGGCCAAAAAGCCAAAAAAAAAAAAAAATGAGTGTAGGAAGCTGCTAGAAGGATGCTGTTTTCTTCCACAGAAATTTTCTGTGTCATTGAGTCAGAGGTATACTAAAGCACTGTCTGAAGGTGTACAGTAAAAGTCAGAGTTCAGGGACTCAGGGAAGTAAAGAAATTGAAACAAGGAAGCTGATATCATTGCAAGATCTTGGTAGAGTATTGAGAAAGTAACAAAATAACACCAATCAGAGACAACCAGAAATAAAAGTTGTCTCAGAAAAACCAAGGAGATTGGATGCCATATATAGACTGATGCTCAGGAGTGTTTTGATTGTCATTATTTCTGAACATTATTTCATAAATAGGCCTCTAAAGCAGTGAATTGCAGTGAATTGATGAGAAATAGAGCAGTGGTATCTGGAGACAAATACTTGGCAACTTCAAAGCATTGTCAATGCCTAACTACTCCTAGAACTAGTATATAGAAGCAAATCATACAAGTCAATTAGTCTGTGCCTAGATAGGAATCAAAGTGACCAAGGAGGAATAACAGCAAATTTCTGGCCCTTTGCCCCTCCTTGGAGAATAATGGGAATGTTAGCCATTTTTGCCTTTTCTCCTATGTTAGGTAGTTTATATATCCCAAATCTTCTAATCTATAAATCTATTTTTATGTATTAATTTACATAAGTCCTTTTATTTTCCCAGAGTATTACCAAAAGATGGTAATATAATGGTGAATAAGATACAAATAATAGCATTCTTGTGTCCTATACTCAAAGTAGGGATGCAAAACTTTCAATCTAGCTTTTGTTAAAGAGCTGTGCAAAGAAGGTGAGTGTCAGTGATTGGAAATTACACTGGAAAGTTAAATACAATCCTGAAGGCTTTAAGAACTACTGAAGAATTTTAACCCCTAGGGGATGGGCTTAAAAATGATCAGTTGGTTGGGCCCAGGAGATAGCATGGAGGTAAGGCGTTTGCCTTTCATGCAAAAGGTCATCGGTTAGAATCCCGGTGCCCCTTATGGTCCCCTGTGCCTGCCAGGAGCAATTTCTGAGCATGGAGCCAAGAGTAACCCCTGAGCACTGCCGGGTGTGACCCAAAAACCAAAAAAAAAAAAAATTGATCAGTTGGAACTACCTTATAAAAATGATAATTTTTGATGAGTTCATACAAGACCTAAGTCCCAATATGACCTTGTCAATAAACACATGAAATACACTGTAGATATTATTACTCTGACACTTAAAGTGCTGTTTCTAGCCACTCTAAGTATTTATCAGTGTTTTTTATATACAAACTTCTGCGATGGGTGTTTTTCAAGTAGGTAATTCACACAGGAAGCTGACATATGACATTAAGAGGGGTAATGATTCTGGTGAAGGATGGCATCTATACTTATCTCCATGACAGCCACTACTCACTTCCATTGCATTTTGGATATATAGCAATTTGAACAAACTTTTGGTTATTATTTAAAAAATTAAACGAATCAGGGAGGGCAAAATCAAAATAGTTTAATTTGTGTTTTAGGCATGAAATAATGTGATAAATCAGAGAAGGAGCATTGATTTCAATATACTAAAAAAGAATTTAAGTATTAAGCTAAGAAGGAATAATGAAGAGAAAGGCACATAAACTAGTATTCGACATAAAAAGACAAACATTTATTTTTCTTTACAATATAAATATTCTATCTATATTCTTGTGTGTAGAATTATATATAAATATATACTTTATATAAAAATTTAGAAGACATTTAAAGTGAGAGGATTATAGAGTATAGAAGTAGTCTTTTAATTCATCTATTACATTGAATGTATATAAGTTGGTCTGTTAAAGAAAGAGTAACATTACAACCACTCAAAAATCTAAGTTCTATTTATAATTCTTGAATTAAAATATCAATAATAATATTATAGTTTTGTATTAGTTTAGATTTTTAACAATTTGTATTTCCCTTCTGGATTATAACTTATCTTTATTATTCATCAGGTTATGAACAAAATGAGTTTAAATTGAAGTCAGATGTTGCGATCTAAACTTTCAGGAATAAAATTTCATTTGTATCATATAAATAGTACTTGTCTGGTCTTGTTGATTTAGATATTCTAAAATTTTAGATAATATTATTCACTATTTGGATTTTTCTGGAAAGAAATCAAATAAAATATTAGATAAATTGAGGTTAAGAAAGTTGAAATTTGAAAATGGTGTACAAAGTCAAATAGGATATCACTTCCGCATTACATTTGGTCATTATTTGAGAAGCTTTTACTTTTAATTATTCAATTGGTTAGAGTACAATAGTTTAAATAGTATTTCAAAGATATGAAAAATATACTTGGGAGTGATGGCGCAGTGACAAAGTCTTGCACACAACTGGTCTAGAATGGACCACGGTTTGATTCCCGGTGTCTCATATGGTTTCCCAAACCAAGAGTAATTTCTGAGCTCATAGCCAGGAGTAACTCCTGAGCATCACTGGTTTGGCCCCCAAAAAATTGCTTGGGGAAATTATAAGCTGTATTTGACTCTATTTTGATGCATCTACCATTTAGTTATTTTTTTCTTAAATTTTACCTTAAATTAAAACCAAAACACAATGATGATTTAAATTTGACTTATTTTTACAGGTTTTGGCAACATTTTTCTCCCTAAGAAACATAAAATTATTCTGGAAGCAAACACCATACTTCAATAAAATTTAAGAAAAACCACTTAGGGCACTTGGGCTTTTTTTTATAAACAATATACACAGCTGGTAGCAATGTTGGCAAGGACACTTGCCAGAAAGCTACATATTTGCTACTACAAACTGTTCTGTTCACCCTTTATCCAGTAACAGCTGGTAAAATGGTATTTAAAAACAGTTTGATTTAATCTAATGAGAAACTACGCTGCAATGCATGATGCTGCTTGCAGAAAATAATTGGACAAACATTGATTTTTTATGTTGCTATAATAGCTACACATTCAATAAATAGGAATTTATATGCATATTTATTTGGCAACATTCCTTTCTACATGAAAACTAGTGATTCGTTCTTAATACATTCCCAAACATGCACACATACATGCCCAAGCACAAATACATGGATATGAATGCATGATACTCATATGCAAAGCACACATAAAATAGCATCTAGTGCATATAAATCTATTACAATTTAATGTTATTGATTCTAAAATGAAAATATTGAAATACAATTTTACATTTTATGGTTTATTTTAGCTGGAGAATTATCTATAGAAAAAGGACTACTTTTGGAGAAGACCCTTAACTTTAAGAAAAGCAATTGAGACTAAAACAATCCTGGGCACAAAATAGTCAAACACACTTTAATGCCTGAAATGACTAAAATGATCCTATTGGTTCTCTTATATCCCACTCAGGAAACCTTTTGAAAAGTAAACACTGCTTGTGATGGCTTTCACATGCACCATTCTTTCTGTTTATTTTTCTTAAATCTTCTCAATTACACATATTGCATGCACTGAGCAAATAAAGTTGAATGGGTGATATTTTTACCATGAATTGCTACCCCAAAATATTTGAAACCACAAATGAGTTTATCTTGCAAAAAATTGAATCATGTTTTATTGATGTACGAAGCTCAAATGGTTTCATAAGTACTAAAAGTATTAGTTAATAATCAAATGTATTTCTAAAATACATATATTTCATAGAATTGCTCCTATATATTTGTATATTTACATAAAAATATTATTCTGTAATCACTTAATGTGTATTTTTTATTTTGGTTTTGGGGCCACACCCAGCAGTGTGCAGGGGTTACTCCTCGTTCTACACTCAGAAATTGTTCTTGGCAGGCACAGGGGACCATATGGGATGCCAGGATTTGAACCACCTTTGGTCCTGGTAGGCCGCTTGCAAGGTAAATGCCCTACTTCAGTGCTATCTTCTGGCCCCCCACTTAATGTATTCTTTTTTTTTTTTTTTTTTGGTTTTGGGGCCACACCCGGTGACGCTCAGGGATTATTCCTGGCTATGCTTTCAGAAGTCGCTCCTGGCTTGGGGGACCATATGGGACACCAGGGGATCAAACCATGGTCCGTCCAAGGCTAGCACAGGCAAGGCAGGCACCTTACTTCTTGTGCCACCGCCAGGCCCACTTAATGTATTCTTTTTTTTGTTTTGTTTTCTTTTTTTTTTTTGGTTTTTGGTTTTTGGGTCACACCCGGCAGTGCTCAGGGGTTACTCCTGGCTCCATGCTCAGAAATTGCTCCTGGCAGGCACGGGGGACCATATGGGACACTGGGATTCGAACCGATGACCTTTTGCATGAAAGGTAAAAGCCTTACCTCCATGCTATCTCCTGGGCCCTCACTTAATGTATTCTTAAATCCACGTTTTATTCTAGCTTTCAACTCTGACTTTATATTATTTGGAGGTGGGGAAGAAGTTATTAGAACACACCTAGCATTTTGTAGAGTTGTGTATGCTCAGGAGTGATTTACTGGAGGTATTCGGAACTAAATTCTGGATATTCAAGTCAGGGTTTACTGCATGCAAATAGCTTAACAACTCTATCTTTCTGATTCTAGGTTGCAACTTGCTTTATAAGGGAATAGCAAAATATATGAGGCTGAAAAGCAGAAAAATTAAAAAAGGAACAAAATGCCCAGAATCTAAATTCCTGTGATGCTTTGCACCAGCTTTCAACATGGCACCTCAAAAGAAGCAGTAACCAAAAGGAACGAAGCAGGCTTGCTTGCTCATGTGATAAAAGGTTTATACCAAGATATACAAAGCACTAATAGAACTTTATAATAACGGAAACAACCAACTCTATCATAAAATGAAGGGTAAGAGAAAAACTTCTTGAAGGAAGACATATAGATGACCAAAATAAATATGAAAAATAACTAAGCATTTATCATTAGACAAATGCAAATCAAAATAGCCATGAAACCATGGCACATATCACAAAGAGCAAAAATAATCAGTATAGGCATAGAGGGGGAGAGAGATGACTCTTATTTACTGATAGAATTTGACTAGTTTGTCAACTAGTCCTGACATTTTTCAGACAACAATATATCTCAAGATAGATAGATACATACATACATACATGCATGCATACATACATACAAACATACATGCATACATACGTAAATTAAGCTTCTATATAACCTAGCAATTCTACTTCTTGGCATGTAAGAACATCAAAAAACTCCATTCAGGAAAGACACTTACATTCCTTTGTACATTACAACACTACTTATAATTGCCAAACTATGTACATAATCCAAATGATTGAATAATACTACTTGGCTTTAAGAAAAGATGAAATCATTCAAGTTGCAGCTATGTAGGTGGATCTAGAGGATATCATGCTCAAAAAGAGAGGGTCAGATATAGAATGACCTTACTCATATGAAGAAATTAATTACAGTAGGAAAAAATGCCCCAAAGCAACAGAACTAAGGTCTTCAGATGGAAATTTACCATTCTTATCAAGGAAGAGGTGGGTGGGCAGAGAAGAATTGAAAAATTGTGGAGGGAAGTGGATGCGCTAGTAGGGGGCATAATACTGGCATGTTTTATGCGCAAAAACACTTTTTTTCTTAGCCATTTTTTAAACTCTAGTGTCCCAAGTAATTTTTTTAATTTGGAAAAAATACCTTGATTTGGCAGAGATAATTTTCTTATGAAAATATGTTCTAGAAAACACAAAAATGTTCATGATATTACATAAATATATTGCATGTACCAATATTCTACATGAACTATAAGACAAAAACTAAGATTCCCTTCTGGATTCTGGGAAATTTCAGCAGAAATGCCATTACCTGTATTCACAGGAACTAGAAATAGCTTTTTAATTTGATGTAATCCCATTTACTTATTTTTTTTGTTGTTGTTGTTGTTGTTATAGTCACTCTGGTCATTTCATTGAAGGTTCCTCTGCAGTCAACTTACCAGAGTTCTGGTGATTTTATTTTTCAATATTTTTATTGAAAATAAATATTTTATTTCAATATTTTTATGGATTCTGATATAATCACAAGCTGCTTCATCCACTATGAATTTACCTTTGTGGAGGGTGTGAGACATGATTTTAATTTAATATTTTATATGAGGCTACCCAGTTGCCCTAACACCGTTTGTTGAAGAAATTTTCTTTGCTCTATTTCCTATATTTTACTTCTTTGGTGTAAATTAGCTGGCCGTAAGTCTGAGGGTTTAACTCAAGTCTTAATTCTGCTCAATCACACTGTAGGTATATCTGTATTCCAATATATATCATTATATATTTGTTATATAGATCAAGTTTGGTAATACACATGTCCTCTACTATAGCTTTCTTCATCTTTCTTTGGATATTCTGGGAATTTCATGCTCCAGACAAATTTTAATAGGCTTTGTACTATGTCTTTAAAACAGTTTGGGAGAGCTGGAGAGATAGCACAGCAGTCTAGTGTTTACCTTGTACGCGGTTGACCCAGGACGAATCTGGGTTTGATTTCCGGTGTTCCATATGGTCTCCTGAGCCAGAAAAGATTGCTGAGTACCTAGCCAGGAGTAACTCCTGAATGCCATCTGGTATGACACAAAAACCAAAAAGAAGAAAAAAGTTTTATAATTTTTGAGGGTCTTTGAAGAAATTTCTAGCAGTTTGGCTAGGATAGTCATTTGAACAATACTAACTTTTCCAGCTCATAAAAAACTTTTCGTTATGAACTTTTTTCCTTTTATTTTATTTTATTTTATTTTTGGCTTTTGATTTTGGGGTCACATCCGATGACTCTGATGACACTCAGTGGTTACTCCTGGCTCTTCACTCAAAAATTGCTCCTGGTAGACATGGGGGACCATATGGTCCAGGATTGGGACCACCTTCTGTCCTGGTTCAACAGTGTGAAAGGTAAATGCCCTACCAGTGGGCTAACTCTCTGGCCCAATGGCAAATTTCTTATACTTTCTCAGTATCTTCAACCATGATTTACATTTTTTTTGTCCCCAATTTCCAATCCAGACCAGGCAAGGGTCTGGGTTGAAGTGTATATAGGGTGCGTTTGCTGTACCTCCTTTTTCTATACAGTCCGTGTGAGGAACACAGCCTGTGGTAAGAATTGGGAGGCCTTATTTTTTTTTCCTTCTTTTTTTTTCCCTTTTTTTTTTAATTTAAGCGTTTTGATTACATATGTGTTTGTGATTTCGGTCATGTGAAGAACACATTTTAAAGATATAAATGATCCCCTTTATGTTAATTTGATTCCTAGATATTTGATATTTGGGGGCACTACATTGAATAGGGTAATTTTTTCATTTCTTTTTTCTTCTAATTCATTGTGTAAATAATGCCATTTATTTAAGTGTTCTCATATAGTTATTTGTTAGCCAGTTACTTTACTGTATTTATTATTTTCTTGAGCTTTTGTGTGTGTGTAGTCTTACATGAAAGAAACTAGAGCTCTAATAAATGGTTATATACTGATAGCAGAAAATATTTTCACACAATACATCAGATGTTCACAATCTATAAAGCAATCACAAAACTCAACAACAATAAAAAGGAGAAGAATAAGCATTTCCCAAAAAAGATATATCAATGGCCAATAGGCATATTCATAGAACTCAGATTCACTTATGATTGAAAGTATAAAGTGAAACAATGAAATATCATCTCATTCTAGTGAGAATGGCGACTATTTAAAAGTCTAGAAACAACCAGTATTAGTGGGTTTGTGGTGAGAAAGAAATCCTTACCCACTTGATGAATGAGGTGGAAAAGTAGTCTAGCTCAGTATTTATAGTAATCAATATGAATATCTATCTAAAATCAGGAAAAGATCTACCCAAAAATGTTAGTATGACCACTTCTTGTCATTTATTTTCAAAATAAAAAATATTTATTCAGAATCATATATGTACATCTATGTTCATTGCTGCCCTTAGAACAATATCCAAACTATATAAACAACCCAAATTTCTTTTAGTGTATGGCAGTTAGATTAGATTTGGACACAGGCCTTGGGTAACCCCACTGTAATAACAGTTGAACCTGGACAAGCCTCTGGACAAGACGTTTGAACTCGACCTCTTATCATGCTGGATATAAAAGGAAAATCTTGGACAGTTGTGGGGGGCAGGATAGTGACCATGCAATGCCTGGCAGCTAGCAGGGGCCAGTGATAAATTATTGTGGAGATGCTGCCAGCTTTGTATCTATTCCTTGTTTTTTCTATCTTGAACCCAGGCCTCCCCCAGCCATCTCTAGCCAGTGAATTTTTTTTCTATCCCTCTCTCTTTCTAAGAAAGCCCTGACCAGTGGCAGCAGACCTCAGAATCCAAGAGGAATAAAAAGTATACTTGGTTTTCAGTTTGTTTGTTTTGTTTTTATTTTTTATGATTTAATAATATATGTATTTAAGCACCATAATTACAAACACTCCATCTTGTGTGGGAGGTCACTACATGTTGGAGTCCCTGGGTGGACATTTGGCTCCACCTGGCAGCAGGGCCCTACAGGATCCTGTGAGCCTTGCAGCTTCAGGCTGTGGCAGCCTTGGGCCTCTGCAGCATGCATCCCTGCAGTCCTAGCAGCCATGGGTTTTTGCATTCATAATTAGGGAAATGTAAAGTGAAACAATGAAATAGCTCATGCTAGTGAGAATGGTACCTATTTAGTTGTCTGGAAACAGCCAGTGTTAATGGGTTTGTGGTGAGAAAAGAACCTTTAACCACTTGATGAATGAGGTGGGAAGGTCGTCTAGCTCAATATTTATAGAAATCAATATGGACATCTATCCAAAAATAGAAATAGATCTACCCATAAGTTTTAGCATTACACCTTCTTGGTATTTATTTTCAAATCATAAAATAATATTCATTCAAAACATATGCACATCTATGTTCATTGCTGCCTTATGAACAATATCCAAGCTATAGACACAACCAAAAGGTCTAATTACAGATAAATGACATATAATAAAATGCTATTATCTCTAAGGAAAAAATGCAATTTGCAGTAATAAAAATGAAAAATATTTATTTGTATAAGAAATCATAAAAAATGGGGGCTGGGCGGTGGCGCTGCAGGTAAGGTGCCTGCCTTATCGCTCTAACCTTGGAGGGACCACGGTTTGATCCCCTGGTTCCCATATGGTCCCCCATGCCTGCCAGGAGCGACTTCTGAGCGCATAGCCAGGAGTAACCCCTGAGCGTCACTGGGTGTGGCCCAAAAACCAAAAAAAAAAAAAAAAGAAAAAGAAATCATAAAATCATAAAAAGGAAAAATCATGCAATTTGCAGTATATTGATGTAAGTAGAGGATATTATACTAAGTAAACTAAATCAATCAATCAATCAGAAGGAAAAGGTTAGAGACATTTATCTCTCTCTCTTTCGGTTTTTGGATCACACCCGGTGACTCTCAGGGGTTACTCCTAGCTATGCACTACGAAATCGATCCTGACTTGGGGGACCATATGGAACTCCAGGGATTGAATCGCAGTCCATCTTGGGTCAGCTGTGTGCAAGGTAAATGACCCACCACTGCACCATGGCTTTGGCCCCTTATCTCTTTTTTATTGCAGACTTTAAGATACAGAGCAAATGTACAAAGGCAACATAATGAAAAAAACTGATCCACACAACTGAATTTGGAGAGCAGGATATTGGGGATCTTGGAAGAGCAAAGCGGCATAATACTGAGAAATATGGTGCTGAAATTATGTGCATGAAAACCATCATTAATAATATTGTAAACCACAAAATACCAATAAAATCTAAATATTAAAATATTAAAGGACAGCAGAAGTAGATATGGGATGCTGCAAAATGCTTGTTTAACTTCTGAATTGAAGAAGTGAAAAAATTATAATTTAATGTTATTCTTGATTATTTCTAATTTTCTTTGATTTGAGTATATTTAAGTGGTTTATTTCCAAACATTTTATTTGATAATAATAAATAAATTATCATAGCATAGTAAAATAGGTGAAATTTAGTCTTTAAATCATATTCATGTTCTATAACTATATAAAAAGAGCATTTTTTGCACAAATGTACATAAACATTTCTAAACTTAGACATATCTATCTAATCCTGGGGTCAGTGAGGTGGTGCTAGTGGTAAGGTGTCTGCCTTGTAAGCACCAGCCAAGAAAGAACCGAGGTTCGATCCCCAGATGTCCCATATGCTCCCCCCCCAAGCCAGGAGCAATTTCTGAGCACTTAGCCAGGAGTAACCCCTGAGCAGCAAATGGGTGTGACCCCCCAAAAAAAACAAAACAAGACAGAACAAAAAAAATGGAATATCTAATCCTAACTCAAATAAGCAAATAAAATAATATCTCAATTTTAGTGGAAACTAAGAGTACATATTTTCAAATCACTTTATACCCTGTAAATAGAGGATTAGGATTAAAATGTTTAGCCTTGATGAATTGATTTTGGAATTGACTAGGTTCAAACAAATTCTTCCTAGAAATTTTTATCATAAACTTGACAGTGTTCTTATCAGAATCTTCAGAAAATTTCACTCAAAGTCTTCCTATAGAATTTTTACTATTCGTGTGACTAAGTCTTTTTAAAGATTTAAAAGCACAACTTCATAAAAGTACATACTAGAGACTAGTTATTCATTTTATTTACAGCAGGCAATCAGATCTGAAAAAATGTCTTAATTAATTAAAAATGTATGTCAATGAAAACTTTAAATATAAATATATGTCCATGAGGCTTGTATAGCATAGCTTTGTATTTTCCTAACATATATATATATGTATACTTTGTTCATTAATATTTAGATATTGATACAAATATAGTGTTGTATCTTTGCAGCTCCCAAGTTAGCATTTAGCTTACAACAATTTGAAAATTACAGCACTTGGCTGGGATTCATTAAAACATTTAGTTGATACCTTCATACTTGAATGAATTCTAAAACCTCTATTTCATTTCTCTATTTCTCATACCTCTATTTCTATTTTAAATAAGAAAATTTCAAAAGGTCACTTAGGGGCAAACTCTTTCATTTTATACCTAAGAATAATGGAGTCCCCAGGGATTAATTTTTTTAACCAAAAAGACGTTTTCTGTTTTTTTGGTTTTTTTTTTTTTTGGTTTCTACTTCTAAACTTTATTGGAGTAACTAGTACTAGATTAAGCTTCTTTTAGTAAATAGATTAAGAATTAGGAAAACATAAAATGAGAGCTTTAAATTTGTATCCCAATTATTGCACAAGTTTTGTTCTTGAAAGGAGAAAAAACGAGACAAAAATGTGCTAGAGTAATTTTGTTCTCAGCTAGTGACCAATTATCCAGCTATCAAAAGAAAACTGCATCCAGTACTTACAAGTTTAAGATTAGACAGAAGCAGATAAAGTAGCTATAATCTTTGGAAGCAAGACTTTGGCATAAGTCGTTTGATAGACACCATCGTCTATGCAAAGTAGGTTTATGTGGAATTAGAATGTACTGGAAAATCTTCCCTAAGGATCTTTGACACAAGTTTCCATGAAGTTGAGGAAAGATGAGATCAATATTAAGAAGTAGGTAGTGCTCTATTACCAACAGCACTGAAATTACTGTCTTAATTGAGATAGATAATGTTAACATTGATATAGCATCAAAGGCAATTAAAGAAAACTTCTTCCTTCAAAATAAGAACTCTTGTCTCAAGAAGCTAATTCTAAATACCAAATCAGTAGCAAATATTAAGCCACGTTGTCAATACATTCCACAGAGACAATTTAAAGAGTGAATCCTACATGTGACAAAGGATTGGGAGATGTAAAGAGAAACTGGACTTCTTCAAATAATGCTAACACAGTTTAAAATCAAGATAACATAAATTTTGTTTTCATTTTTTATTTGGTTTTTGTATTCGTGGTCACATCCTGAATTGCTGAGGACTCTATTTTTGGAGGTCACTTTCAGTAGTGCTAGGAGGAACATATAGGGGTTAAAACTAGACCCCTTGAGTACAAATCATACCCTCAGGACATTCATCTTTCTGTCTGTGGCTCACAAAATAGAATAACAAAGAACTATTCAATAATAATAATGAAATAATGATAGGAGTTCCTGAAGATCCAGAGGCAAATGTGATGACTAAACAATAGATGCAAAAGCTTCAATAAGAACTTGTCAGAGTTGAGTAGTAGAACTGGGCAACAAGATCGAGGTAGACTGAAAAGTCCCAGTGAAAATGGACACAATGAGGAAAACTCCAAGACATATTGTCCTCACAATGACAAAATTCAAAGATAGAGACAGAATTTAAAAGTAGCAAGCTTAAAAAAATAACTTGCATGCAAAGAAACACTCATATAAGATGTACGGCAGATCTATAAAATGAAACTCTGAATGCCAGAAAATCATGGAGGGATGAAGTACAAAAACAATAAAATAAATATCTCATCAAGAATACTCTATATAACCAGTTTGCCATTCATATTTGAAGAAATGGCATGAGTTCCATGAATAGGTAATAGCTTAGGCAATTCATAGCCTTAATTTTTTTTATTGGTTTTGAGGCCATACCAGGAGATGTTCAGAGATTATTTATGGTTCGGCATTCAGGAATCATTCCAGACAGTGCTTGGGAAATCATAATGTGTTTTGAATATTTAAGCTGAGTTGGTTGCATGCAATGCAAGCACTCTACCTGCTGTACTATTGCTTCATCCACCTCCCACTCTCCTTATAACCATTTTTTTCAAGAAGCATCAAAAGAACTTCTTTGAAGCATAGAACATACTTCCCAACATATGCCACCGAGTATGACAGTACATATGGTTGTCCCCTACTAAATTGAAACACATATATTTACTCCTGTCTTGCTAAGGGTTTTTATACATTTTCTTTTTTGGTCTATTTGTTTTTGGGGGGCCACACCCGGTGATGCTCAAGGGTTACTCCTGGATATGTGCTCAGAAATCGCTCCTGGTTTAGGGGACCATATGGGACTCTGGGGGATCAAGCTGAGGTACGTGATAGGTTAGCGTGTGCAAAGCAAATGCCCTACTGCTTGTGCCACCATTCTGGCCCTGATTTTATACATTTTTAATTATTATTATATCAATAATTCCTTATTTGTATTGCTAAAATCTCTTAGCAATAAATCATGAAAATTGGCTTATTTATGTATTTTCTCATAATTACACTTGCCATTTTTTTAACTTTTGCTGGGACAAATAATATAAAGTAGGTTTGCTATATACCTGCTAACTATCAGCTGGGGAGTGAAGTGGAAACCTGGGAACATTGGTGGAGGAAGGGGAACTTAGATGATGAATTTGGAATTGAAATATTGTATGTCAGATAGAACTCTATCATGAACAACTTCGTGAATCTTGGCTTCTTAATAAAAATTAAAATGAAGAGAAAGAAATTGAGGGTGTTTTTTTTGTTTTTTGTTTGTTTGTTTGTTTGTTTTTTGGACCACAACCCGGTGACAGGGGTTACTCCTGGCTATGCGCTCAGAAGTTACTCCTGGCTTGGGGGACCATATGGGAAACCGGAGGATCGAACCACAGTACAGTCCGTCCTAGACTAGCGCAGGCAAGTCAGGCACCTTACCTCCAGCGCCACTGCCCAGCCCAAAATTGAGGGTTTTTTTTAATGTAAAAGATATATGATGCTTCAATTTGTTAAGACAAATGATTATCTTCACTATTTAAGTTTAATGGTCAGGGCCAAATAGATAGCACAGTGGTGGGACTTTTGTCTTGCGTGTGGCTGACCCAGGAAGGACCCAGTTTGATTTCCCGCATCCCAAATGGTTCTCCAGTCTGCCAGGGGTGATTTCTGAGTGCAGAGCCTTGTGTGCTGCAGGATATAGTCCAAAAACCAATCAATCAATAAAGTTTTTAAAAAAGTTTAGTCGTTATTGTTATCCCTAATAAAATATTAAATCAATTTTATTTAAAAAGGCAGAAAGTTATGTTCTGATTTATATAGTGTCTCATTTCATTAATTTTTTTGTTTTGGGGCCACACCCAGTGACACTTAGGGGTTACTCCTGGCTATGCACTCAGAAATTGCTCTTGACTCGGTGACCATATGGGACACCAGGATTCAAATTGTCCTGGGTCAGCCAAGTGTAAGGCAAAAACCCTATTGCTGTGCTTTTCTCCAGCCCCTCTCATTTCAATTTTTGACTGCTTCACTTCAGGGATGGTAAAAGAAAAGCAAATATCATTTTATTTTATACAGACTTGTTATGATTATTTCAATGACTGTAGAAAAGTAATAAGCATGAATGTAGTAGGTTGAAAACATTGACTGTCAAATCTAATTATTAGAGTTTAGCTAAATTGGTAAATATAGCTTATTAATGTATTTTTTTTTTTTGGTTTTTGGGCCACACCCGGTGACGCTCAGGGGTTACTCCTGGCTATTCACTCAGAAGTCGCTCCTGGAAGGCACAGGGGACCATATGGGGAACCGGGGGATCGAACCGAGGTCTGTCCTAGGTTAGCGCAGGCACCTTACCTCCAGTGCCACCACCCGGCCCCCCTTATTAATGTATTTAATATTGTTCCTATGTAGACCATATCAATGTGTTGAGGAAAAAAGTGTTGCTACTTTAATCTGAAATTGATAATAGTGATTGATTTAAGGGAGAAGGAATAGAGCTTTCATTTTCTCTGGAAATCTCAGTATTGTGTTGAAGAGGGAGCAGAAGACATAAAAATTTCAGGACCTATGCGATAGGACAAGTAACAAATCTTTTCACTGAAACACAGGAGAAAGCTGAAAAGTAAAGAGGTAAACCCATAGTACCAAGTCACACGGAACTGAAATGAGTCTGGAAATATGTCTGTTGAATATAAAATCTTTTGCAAGTCACTTCCTTCCCTGATGGACACCTATGTCTTCACTGAGAGAATAGCACTCTCATATCAGTAGCATTAGTGATGATATGTGATCACATGTACTGAAGTGATATACAGATGATGGATCTGACCCCATTACAAAGATGACACATAAATATGTGACATATTAGAATTAGGGGGTCAGGGCATAGGGGTGGTAGGGCATTAGCCTTGCATGCAGCTAACCTAGGATGGACTGCGGTTCGATCCTCTGGTGTCCCATATGGTCCCCCAAGCCAGGAGCAATTTCTGAGTGCATAGCTAGGAGTAAACCCTGAATGTCACCAAATGTGCCCTCCCCCCCAAAAAAAAACAAAAAACAAAAGAGGAATATTAGACTTATCTCTAATAATGCTATATTTTCATTTTAACCATCTATAAGTCAATTTTTGAGGATCAATTTGGTTAGTTTCCAGTAGCACATTTTTGTGAAGGTAAAGTTGATCTCATTCACTATTTTACTATTTTCAACAAATTGCAAAATAAATATCTTAAGTTTCATATAAAGGTTCAGTTCAGCAACTAGTGAGGCCCTGAGGACACAGTATTGAGTATTTAAGTACGTTGGTATTTAAGTTAGTTGGCTATTTTTTCTTTACTTTCTTCTAAAAAATTAGAATGTTTTCAATATGTATGTATTTTTAAAAAGTTACTTGAGTGTAATAAAGGAGATATTTAATTAGATCTTTGAATTACAATTTTATTATCTGAGTCTCCACTTAAGATGTAAACTAAAATTACCCATTTTATTTTTTTTTTTTTTGGACATGGAAACATTCTGGTCAATGGGCAGTGTGATTCTTTTTTGTCCTCTTTTATCCTTATAAGTATGCAAGTAAGAAGTATTGTTATCTTGGGAAGAATGAAGCATAATGAATAGAGATTATTTGTTTCTTTGCATCATTAGGCCCATTTCCGTTCTGCTAGAAATCAGTGAGAAACTATTTGTTCAACATCCAAAAAATAGGTTATCCACTTTAGACAATCAGTTGCCACAATGCAATTTCTATTAGTGTCTTTTTTTATTCTGTTAGTATCATTGCATTTAATCCTATAATTATTACATACCAGAAACTTTCACTGAAGTCAAAGGGTGTCTCAGAATAAATTTGATTACGATTTGCTCCATTGAGTAAATGAATGAAATTTGGTTTTTATTAATTTGGAATTTCTCATTTAGAATCCCAACTTCTGAAGCATTTTATAGATGTGCTTTACTGGTACTTACTAGCATTCAAAATGACAAGAAGGAAATGATTTTCCCTTATTTAGAATGTATTTTTTCAGATATAAATAAAAGTTTTATAAAATATTAATTCAAACTAAATTGTTAATAATAAACAAAATAAATTTTAAATCTAAGTCATATAAATAAAATGTGATAGATTCTTTATCTGTAAAGCTCGTTGTCTCTGTTGATGAAGCTTGTGCTTATATTTCTTAGATTTGGTTTACAAAGCTAAGACATCTGTTTATCCAGTGCATGCAGAATAACTCTTATGTCTCCTTATCTCTGAAGATTTCAAAGGCTTTTATTCTGCCTTAAATCCTTTGAAGAAGCAGTAATCAAAGACAAAAATTATCACAGGTACATTTTTATTTTCCAAACAATGAGAATAACAATGCTCATTCTCTTCGGATTTCAGGCACTAGCTTGAAACTTCAAAACTGGAGAGTTTTCATTTAAATAAAATGTTAATATGGATAAATAATGGTTGAAAACAAACTAGGAAATAATATGCTTAACTTCATATTATTGCATAAATTTAAATTCAATATGTGAATAATTTAAAAAAATATCAAGATGCACAACTTCAAACAGCATATACTAGCAATGTGTGACAGAATGCAACCTTCTGTTAGGGTATTCAAATAAAAAATTAGTTTTAGCATAAAGTTTTTTTATTTTAGTGTAGCTTGCAAATGGAAATGATGAAAATAAGAGCAATGAGAACCCTAGGGTGATAATAAATCTGTATTTATTTCAATAAACTGTACCATACAAACAGAGCAAAAGCACTCTTAATATTATAGCATGCTTGGTTACTGAAGTAACAGGTACAAGCAGTCTTTACTACCCTTCATTAAATTTCAGAATATATAATATGACCTTCAGTCTATGAAACCTTGTGTGCTAAGGAACTGCATTATAACTCATTCTATCATCCTCTTTTCAAAGTGAAAGATATAAAAATAATATCTATTGCCCCTTTGTCCCTGTTTCGTTAAGAATAAAGATTTTGAGCTCTGACCTTCTGCATTAGGAAAATTGAAAATAGACCTTCAGGATAAATGGCTAATGTGATAGTTCTACCTGGGGAAGAAGTGATAGTGATAAGAAAATGAGAATCCACTTTTGCTGCCCCTGAAAATGGAAGAAAATCTGGTCTTTTCTCAATATTATCTCTTCCTTGATGATGGAACCATGAAGACTCACATTATTTGAGAGTTAAAAAAGGCCTTTGAAATAAATTCTAGTCATTAAAGCTGCATATAATGTTGCTGTTAAAAGTCCAAGGATAAATTTTTCATCACACAAAGACAACGTAAAAGAAGACAGAGTAAAAGTGAACAGAAGTAAATAAGAGGACACGATTCAAAGGGTTCTAAACGTGATTTCCTCACTTGGGAAAATATTTATAAATCTTAGTTCCTAGACTATACTTTACACCAACTACATGAGGATCATTAGAGATAGGATCTAGGCATTAGCAGTTTTGAGATATTATAAAATGTATATAACTACATAATAAGAATTAAATGTAAGAGGCAAAAAAATATAGTAGGAGAGAGATTGAGTCATTTATAGGATGAAATGTCATTAAAAAAGTCAAGTAAGGCATGGTGCCAGAGATGTGGTGCAAGAAATAGGGTGTTGTTCTTACACTTGCTGACCTAGGACAGACCATGGTTCAATCCCCCAGAGTCCCATAGGTTCCTCCAATTCAGAAGCGATTTCTGAGCACATAGCCAGGACTATCCCCTGTGTATTACCAGGTGTAGTCACCCAAACAGAAATATTAATAAAAAGTCAAGTAAGGGAAGAGTAAAATCATCATATATATTTCATTGATGCTGTTACTAGCCAAAATTCTCTAAGAAAACAATAGAATAAAACATAAAGGGTTATCTATTTATAGATATATAAATATAGATCTATTTATAATATATAATATAAATATATATCTATTTTAATAGATAAAGGGTTATCTATTTATCTGTCTTCTATCTACCAACTTAGCTATTTACTTATTATTTATTTTAAATAATTGACTCCTATCTATCCATTCACCTATCTATCAATCAAACTATATTTACCCACTTAGCTATTTACTTATCTTTTATTTTAAGGAACTGGCTCCACAGTTGTAGGTTGAAGTAGCAGACCAGAGGCCCACAAAATATCTAAAATAACTCTAGTCTGAAAGCTCTTAGAAGGATTTTCTCTTCCAAATGAGAGTTCAATCCTTTTTTCTCTTAAGGCCTTTAGCTGATTAAATAAGCACCTTTATAATTTAGAGAGTTGAGGCCGGCGGGGTGGCTCTAGGTAAGGTGTCTGCCTTGCAAGCGCTAGCCAAGGAAGGACCGCGGTTGGATCCCCTGGCGTCCCATATGGTCCCCCCCAAACCAGGGGCAATTTCTGAGCGCTTAGCCAGGAGTAACCCCTGAGTATCAAAAATGGGTGTGTCCCGAAAAACCAAAAAAAAATAATAATTTAGAGAGTTGTGTAGTTTAAATACATCTGTAAGTAAAAGTTTCACCAAAGTTTTAGTACATCAAGTAGAGCCCTTGCCTTACACACTGTCAACCCAGGTTCAATCCCTGGAATCCTATTTGGCCCATGCGCACTCCCATGTGAGATCTCCGATTACAGAGCAAAGCTTAAACTGAGCCAACCAAAAGAGGGGAATGAACAAGACAAAACAAAAATTTTAAATTTTTTAGAAAAATAAATAAATAAATAAGTCTTTTGAGAGGAAATATCTTTACAGAAAACCATCTCTTAAGATGTGCTTCTATTTCCCTATCATGTTTTGACTATTAAAACTAAATTCTAGATTCAATGCAGAGCAGTTCCTGCCTCATACCCTGTACCAGCGAAGTGAAATGGAAGTAACTTGCAACTCTATAAATGATGCCCTTTCCTAGAAAGCAACATATTTAGTAGAACAATCTCTAAATGCCAAGTCAACTCTGAACTCCTTCCAAGTAAATTTAAATATGAATTTAAGCTGAGTGCATCTTTTTATACTTTCTGTCCTCTCTCTTTCAATAAAAATTTGTACCTCATTTTTTTAAACTTTGTATTTCTCTTCTTTGATTCTGAGATAGCAAAGTACATAAAGCATAAAAATGAAGTTTGCCTATATAATTAAAATAAATATAACATAATTTAAATTTCTGTACAGAAATAACTAGTCACATATAACCAGATAGCTACATAACATAGTTTAGCCAAGATGACATACAGTGATATCTTAAATTTAAAGCAATTTGTTAAAGAAGTAGTACTTAAAACAGTCCTATTATGTGTTTTAAGTTCTAGCTTATTATCTTTTAAACCACTGATCATATGCCAAAGGGGGGATGGATCCCTTACATATAACTTTGAAACCAATGATATAAGCATTATGTATTGTACTGAAGCTTTAATTTTTTAAGCTGTGATTTCTTTTTTCAAAATATATTATTCAGCATACTGTAAAGATAGGGTTAAAATATCACTGATTTCATGCTATCCCTTAAAATAAATCACAAAAATTGGTTGGACAGATGTCACAGTGGGTAAAGAGTCTGCTTTCCAAGTGTCCTATGTAAGTCTAATTTCCTGCACCCCATATGGTTCTCCAGCATCACCAGGAGTGATCCTTGAACACAGCCAAGAGTAAGTTCTGACCATAGCTGGGTTTAAGCAAAAGCAAACAAACAAACAAAAAATTACAAAGGTGTTTCTTAGCATAGCTGCTCTCTTTCAACCCTCGTCCAATGGTTTAGTTCTCATGTGTAGTATTTTAGGTTTGTTTTTAGGCACTAGTACTATACTATGCGACACATTAGTCCTAGCTTTGCAACAATACCCACTTAGTCAAAGCTTTGTTATGTGTTGACTAAGCAGAACTAAACTCTTGAAAATTCCCTTGTCTGTGTGTGTGAAGTTAATGTCTATGTTTACATTATACTTTGTTCATGTTAGGTTAATGTTGATTACAAAAGATATTTGTAAGCAAGTTACGAGGTACAATTGACAGCAGCCATATATATATATATATATATGTATATATATACATACAATATATGTATAAATATATACACACTTATTTTTATGAAATCTTTATTTAAACACCTTGATTGTAAATATGATTGTAGTTGGGTTTCAGTCATGTAAAGAACACCCTGCTTCATCAGTGCAACATTCCTATCACCAAGTTCCAAATCTCCCTCCTCCGCATCCCACACCCTCCTATACTCTAGACAAGCTTTCTACTTTCCTCATTCATTCACTTTGTTATGATAGTTCTCAGTGCAGCTATTTCTCTAACTGTATTTACCACTCTTACACACATGACACGTATATATTATTTATATGTATATAAATAATATATTATATGTATATAAATAATATATACATATATTATTACATATATATTATATAATACATAATATATATTTAATTAATATATAGTGTTATATATTATAATATATAATATAATATATACTTAATTAATATATATAATTACATACATATATGTAATATATGTGTGTAATATATATACATATATATTATTTATATACATTATATATATATGTATATATACATTTTTTAAGAAGGCTGACACCGAATCACAACTCACTTGTTATGGAACACCAGAAAGAAAGGGATTTTCCCCATATCCTGAAATTCTCTGGCTTTCCATGCTCACACATGGGCTTGGATCTATGATGGATACCAATAGCTTCCCCAATAGCACTTTATCAGGATTAGAGTAAGTGTGAATGGGCGCAGGCTCATTCTTCATGATAGCTAGCCCCAGTTCATAGGTCCAGTTTTGTCTCATTCTACTGTACCTTTTCTCACATTTACCCTCCAATAATCTATCCTGCAAGCATCAGTGTAAAGAAAAGCATTCAGTTTAACCACATTCACAATGTCTGAAAAGTCCGAACTAATGTGGTCATTATTTACCAAAACAACTGTGTTCTACATTTTGTTTTCATCATAAATAATCTAATTGATGTGGTGTTGGATCATTTTATGTAAAAAACATCCCTATTTAAAACTCTATTCAGAAAACAAAGAAAAATATGCCTTGGCACTTATTTTTCTTTTGAATTTATCTATTTTATCATATATATGGCTTATTATTGATAAATTATATTTTATATTATTTTAATATATTTGTTTATCATCTATCAAAGCTATATTAGTATTTACATTAAAATTGTATGCATATCTATTGAAATGTTGGCTGTGTTTATATAAGCTATATATTAATATTCAAAAAACTGGACATTTTTCCTACTGAGATATTTTAGAGTTGTGCTTTCAGACTTCGATGTTTATGCATACAATTCAGAAGAAAGAACTTATTAAAACACAATTGCAACTTTGGCAAGTCTGGAAGGAAGCCCAAAATTCTGGTATTTTTAATAAGTTTTAGGTAATACTGATGTAACACTGATCAGTGGACCATTCTCTGGGCAGCAAGGACCTGGACAAAGCCCATCACTCCATTTAATTTCTCTACTAATATTTATAGTTTCCTGTATAAAGGTCCTATTCATATTGTTTGAAAGTTTATAAATCATATCTGCATTAAAAATTTTATATATCATTTTACTGATTTATAGCAAGGCAATTGACTTTTACATGACTTTATCTTGCTAAACTTTTAAAATGGAAACTAATAATTTATTTTCATAATCTTCTGAATTTTCCACAAATATGATCATTACACTAAAGTGAAAATTTTATGTCTTCTACTCAATAACATTTGTGCTTTATTTCTTTTTCCTGGCTTAATCTCTTCAGTGGAAATCTCTGATAAAACATGGTTAATACTGATGAACATCACAGATACTTAATTTTGTCTTTAATATCCCAATTTCAAAGGGATATCTTGGCATATTTAATACTAAAGTGTACCAAATGAGGTTTTCTCAAGGGGTCTTATACATATGCTTTATAGATTAAGCAAAATTTTATGGTTTTACTTTTATGATTTTTGACATGAACAGCTCCTTAATGTTATCAAATATTTATTTCTGATTTATAAAAACAATCTAATGTTTTTACCCTATAATTGTGATAAAGCTAAGTTAACTTTCAAATCTTAAATCAGCATTACATTTTAGAAATAAACACATTTATAATATATTATTCTTTACATATACTTCTAAATTTGGTTTGTTGGCATATGTTTGGCAGTTTGTTTCTACTGAGATTTTATAATGTGTTATTCTCTACACTTCTTTTATTTGCTAATATAATTAGTGATCAAAATTATATTAGTCTTGTATAAAGTGGTAAATTTCCTTCCCAAAAGATGTATGGTGGACATAATTTCTATGTTAAATATGTTATAATATGAAATTGTGTGAACATAAACTTTTTATGGAAAAATATATTTATGTGCACTTATGATATCTCATATCATATAATTTATACTATTTCCACTTCATGAAGGGCACTTTTCTAAAATTTTGTATATGCCAATTATTCTCAAATTTATAGAATAGCTTGTGTCTTTATTTTGTTTTTAATGCCTATACAATATTTTATTCATTTCTAGTGTAGATATTTAAATCTATCTCACAAAACTACTGCATCATTAGATATTTGAGTTTGTTTATATTATGATTTCCTTCATGAATTTCAAGAAATTGTTATAATATATTTTGCTTTTTTTTCGAGGGTCACACATGATCATGCTTAGGGCTTACTTCTGGCTCTAGGTGGGTTTAGCGACCACTCCAAGTTGAGTTTAGAGGCTCAAATGTTGTGCCTAGTTAATTAGGGTCAGCTGAGTATAGGTAGATGCTTTAACTGTTCTATATCTCTAGCCCTATAATATTTAATTCATAATTATTTGATATAATGACGCTTATTTTCTTAAAAATTGGTGTGTTGGTTAATTCATTGTGGCTAGAGAACTGGGATAAAATATATTGCTAGAATTTATTTTATTGCCAGACTATGCTCATTGAAAGTGTTTAAATACCCTTAAAGTAATTATTATTTCAGATATTAGACGCAAAATTCTATAGACACTTATTTTATCAGGTTTACTAAGAAATTGTTTAGACCTTGACAGATAGATAATTTCTTAGTAAACCAGTTATTGAGATATTTAATTGTCATCTACTAATATGGGAATGAGATAATGTTATAGCATTTATAAATGTAGTATAACATGTCTCCTAATTAGTTAATTATTTTATCATTATAATATACACCTGTTTATCAAAAGTTTTAAAGCTTGCTTTGTTTTATATTCATTTATCTAATCCTGTCGTCATCTGAATACTGCAGTATGTAGCTTTTCTAATTATGATTTCAAACATCTTCTGTTTGTTTAATTTCAGATGTGTCTCTGTAAGTAAGGTATTGTTGGGTTTAATTTCATTTTCATTCTATTTTATTGATATATTTAGATCATATATATATAGCTGAAAGTTTCTGCTTATAATAGGTTTCTGTTTCCTTGATATTTTGATAATAACTAATTTTTCCTCTTGTCTTTTTAATTCACCAATTTTTACCAAAGTTTGTGCATTGTGCTATGATATATAAATGCTGTGGGATCCTTTCATTGTACTCTTGAGTTGTGCTGGCTGGAAAAATTCCTGAATAAATTATTTGAATTCCCACATCACTACCCAATATATTTTTTTGCATGTTCATTTTTCCTTTATCTTTCTCTGTGTTAGAAAATGTGTATTAGCACTTTCCATATGTTCTAGCGGTTGGGATTCCTGGTTTCTTCCAGGCAGCCCCAGTTCAACTCCCGGTATGGGAACATAGACTGGAAGGCATTTGCCTTGCACATGGCCTACCCAGGACCTATGTGGGTTTGATTCCTGGCATCCCATATGGTCCTCCCAGCCTACCAGGAGCGATTTCTGAGCATAGAGCCAGGAGTAACCCTTGAGTACCACTGGGTGTGACCCAACACACACACCCCCAAATAAAAAAAGTTCTAATCTTTAAAAAAAAAAAAAAAGAAAAGGAAAGAAAAAAGAGGGGCCAGCGAGGTGGCGCTAGAGGTAAGGTACCTGCTTTGCAAACGCTAGCCAAGGAAGGCCCTCAGTTCAATCCCCCAGCGACCCATATGGTCCCCCCAAGCCAGGGGCAATTTCTGAGCGCTTAGCCAGGAGTAACCCCTGAGCATCAAATGGGTGTGGCCCGAAAAACCAAAAAAAAAGAAAAAAAGAAAATGTGTATTAGAATTTCTCGTTTTGTCACTTTGTCCTCTTCTATTTTCTGCATGTGTTCTCTAGTGTTATTTTTTTCTTTTGATATCTTTCAAAATACTAATTTTTCTTTATTGTAATCAAACATGTTAAGCAAACAAGTATTATTTCAGTTAATTTAAAGTTCAGACATATATTTTCTTCCTTTTTTAAAATTTTTTGATCTTTACTAGTTTTTAAAGTCTTTTTACTTGTTTGTTCATTTATTTTGTTTTTTTTTCGGTCACACAGTGACACTCAGGAGTTACTCCTACTATGTGCTCAGAAATCGGTCCTGGCTTGGGGGACCATATGGGACACCAGGGGAACAAACTGTGGTCTGTCCTAGGCTTGCATGGGCAAAACAGACAACTTACAGCTTGCGACACTGCTCCAGCTCCTAGTTTTTAAAATCTTACCTTGTATTTCATTGCATATATAAAAATAGTAATTTAAAAAAAAACTTTGCTCTAACCTAGAGGGTTACTGGAAGGTTTAGGAGCATGTGTTACATGCAGACTACTCTTGCTAAACCTTTTGCACCATATATAGCCACCCAAGTTTACTCACTGCAACTTGGAGTTGCTGGATATGACCCTGGAGGATCTGATAGAGATTCTCTGAGAAGGGACCCAATATGTCCAGAGTATCACTTGGGATAACCACACACACACACACACACACACACAGACACACACACACACACACACACACACACACACATATCCCAAATAAGAAAAAGTCCAAATCTATGACTAATTCTTTCAATATTTGAAGAGCAAGAAGCATCTCTTTATTAGTTGTTATATTAATTTTCATTTGTAGAATCATGCTTCTTCGTGTGCCTTATTATTATTATTTATTCTGTGGCAATAATATTTTAAAACGTTGCATGAAAATATATTTTAAGTCTGGGAAAGTCAGTCAGAAACTATTCATCTTTTGTTTAATAAGAATATTTAACAAGTAGCTACCTGGGTCTCATTAAACCAATTTCTTTTTACTTTTTATTTTCTTTAGTTTTGAATCCACATAAGCAGGGCTCAGCATTTATTCCTGGCTCTTTGCTCAAGGATCAATCGTGGTGAGCTCAGGAGACCATGTGTGGTTCTTGAATTGAATTTGTGCTCGCTGTGTATGAATAGAGCTTACCCATTGTACTATTTCTTCAGGTCTTATGCCAATTCCTTGAAATAAAATAAACATAGGTAAGTTATACTTGCTGTTAAAATCTACTCATCTTTGATTAATCTTCCTGTTACCAAAACCCTTTGGGGATTTTCAATTCAATATGATACAGGTTAACATGGTTGTACTTAACCAATCTCCCAAGTTAAGAACTGCAAAGTATGTTTCTCAGTTTCATAATTCTTTTTTTTTCTCTTCTTAGTTTTTATTTTTTTTGTATTTTTTTTATTTTTAATTATGAGGACAAAGATGCAAAGAAAGAGGGCAAGGTAAAGATACAGTGAAAGGACAAACACCCATAAATAGGATTATCAGAAGTTCCCTTGCTGATATCTTGACTTTGGTCTTTCAGCTGCGCTTTTTGGGTGCGGGTCCGAGGGGTGGTCCCGAGGTGGTCTTGGTCAAAGTGGCTCAGCAG